>CABHPP010129200.1:23621-40836 GCA_902168425.1 Peromyscus attwateri | reverse complement strand
AAAGCCGCCTCCGGCTCTGGGGTTCTGCGATGCCGCTTTCCACCTGCGGGGACCCAGGGGCTCCGGGCAGGGACCACTGGGCGGGCGGTGTTAAGCTGCTGCGGCCCGAAGCTGCTAAAGCAAGCCGCTGCTGCTCCAGCCGCTGGGGTTCCTGCGCCGGGACCCTCCCCTCCCCCGGCTCTGAGTGACATTTGCCCGGGGCACTGCCCTGGCAGCCCCACCCCTCTCTCTGCCTGGTAGTCCTCTCTTCTCCCATCACTGTCCCTGTCCCCCTCTTCTCGGTAACTGGCCCTGCCTCGACTCCACACCTCCTTCCCCTGTGGGCTCCGCCCTCGGGATTCCCTCCTGGAAGCCGGCGCCTCCGGTTTCCTTGGGTCAGCGGTCCTCTTTTCTTCCTCGTGGGTCCCGCGTAGACTCGCTTTACTTTTCTTTCTTTCCTTTTCTTTTCTTTTTTTTCTCCTCAGCTCTGTTTCGATTTATTGGGAAAGGAGGAACAGCTGCTCTTCTCTTCTCCAGGCCCTTTATCAAACATCAAGTTTCCCCCCAAGGCTTCATACAAAGTAGCCTGGCCTGTTCACTGTTGCCCGTGCTGGGTTGCTGTAATTTCACCTCTGAACGCGGCCTTTGGGGAAGGTGAAGCAGGACGTGGACGCTCAATGAAGTGGCTATTGAGACTACACCTGCGTGCCTTTTCCCAAAAAGCCCCCTGATGTAGGATGCTAAATTAACCGCTCTTGTCTTGAAACCGTTTCCTTGATCACTTGGTGGAGGGATGATGTAAATAAAAGTCGCCCCCTTACATAGAGATGAATTCCCAAAGGAATGATTTCTCACTTCCTGGATCTGCTTTTCCCTTTTATTCTACTCTGTGTAGTTTTTTGTTTGTTTGTTTGTTTGTTTGTTTCTAGTTCTTCATTGTTTAACTTTGTTTAACTTACAGCATAAAACCCTTTTAATTTTCAAATACAATGTAAAACAATGTTTAAGCCCCAGTATCGCAAATGGTGGCTTGGCTGTTCATATCAGACTGCGTACAGGGACCATAAGTCCGAGTTGAGAAAACACTGCGTTTACGCTTGCTTCAAAACAGGAAGTACAATAAAGGAGGAAAAGAGAGTTAAGAAATAAGGATGTAAAGACATTATGTCCTGGACCAATACAGCATTTGTATTCCCCTGAAGAACTATGGATATTTTCTTTCTTTCTTTTTTTTTTTCTTTTTCTAATATGCCAGTAATAGTCTAAATCATACTAGTAAGCCTAGTTGCAAACAAATCAAGTTCCTTTTTTTTTTTTTTGCAGGGGGGTTTGAGACAAGGTTTCTCTGTGTAGTCTTGGTTGTCTTGGAACTCACGCTATAGATCGGGCTGGCCTCGAACTCACAGAGATCTGCCTGCCTTTGCCTCACAAATGCTGGGATTAAAGACTTGGCGCCACCACCGCCCAGCCAAATCAAGTTCTTAAGGTAAAAAAATTACTAAAACGTGAATGCCATTGGTAAAAAAGTTATACAGGGGTGGAAAACATGAATTATTTGCAAGAATTTGTCTTTATTACACATAAACAGAGGATGGTTGCCCAGGTAGACAGTAATAAACTGCTCTTCTTAAACGTCTAAGAAAGGCTAATAGTGGAATCTGGTTCCCAATAGATACTAAATTGGCGTTGAAATAAAAAGAGGCATGTTATGCTTAAGTTGTATCTACACAGGTGAACATGAGGTTTCTGTTGCGCAGACTTTTCCCTTGCTTCTCTGAGGTACTTAGAGTGAGTAAGGTGTAAACGAGCTTGTGCCGCTAAATGGCAGCCCAGTTTTATTTGTTGCTAAGGCTTTGGTCTAATGTCGGGCAGTGGTTAAGGTGCAGTTTTTAGTTTGTTATGCTTTGTTTTCGTTTTCACGTATCAGGGTTTTGTTTTTTTGCACTTAAAATATTGTTTGGATTTATTTGTGTGTTGTGTTCATGTGCCATGGAGCATGTGTGGAGGTCAGAGGACAGCTTGTTTGAGTGCTTTTGCTCTTCTTTGTGTAGAACCTTGGGATTGAACTCAGGGAGTTAGCTGTGATGTCGGTCTCCTTCATCATGTGGGACAGGAGGATTGAATGCAGGTTGTTAGGCTTGTGGAAGGCCTCTTTACCTGCTGAGCCTTCTTCATGGCCTGCAGTTGTTTTGAGATACAGTTTTTAGTGTTTCTCACCTTCATCAGCTTCACTAAAACCTTCTTCCTTTTTATATAAAATAATTGTTAACATGAATTTGCTCTCCTGAAATCATTGATGCCATTCAGCTTTGATTCTGAGACTAAAAGATTTGCTTGCATCTTTACAGCAACAGAAAAAAACTAACTTCAGGTTGATCACTTCAAAGACTGCTTAGAGAACTGAGGAGTTAGTGAACCACTAGCACAGACTTTATGAAGGAGTTGGAGAGGGAGGGTGAAAGCTAGGGGAGGACCTTTGGACAGTGGTTAAGAGTTCAGCTAGAAGAGCTGAAAAATGGATGAAAGCTGTTTATTACATACAAACTTCACTAGGTTCTCTAGGAAACTGAGAGTCTGTTATTCAGAGCCAGTGGAGGGGAGCAGCAGCAGAGCTTAGGGTCAAGAAATTGCTCTAAAGCGTTCCCTCCTTGGAATAACAAGGTTTAATATATGTGTGGGGGCTGTATTACAAATACTACTAATATAGATCGACCAACCTATCTATCTGTCTGTCTGTCTGTCTCTCTATCAAGAGTGCTTAGGGGAATATGGAGAAGGTGAGAATGTCTAGGGGAGGGGTCCTGAATGCCACACTAGGGTTGAGGGTTAGTCAGGAGACTCAAGAAGGCCATATTCCTGACCCTGTGACATAATACAGGATTCAGACTGATTCTTAATCAGAACAGAGACTGCACTCCGTCTCTTGCCACCGCACTAATATGCTTTGAATACATCACCGTGTTTATAGAATACTGCAAGGAAAAACACAAGGTTACATGAAGCACAACACAAAAGTTAGACAGAGATTTCTCTAGTTAAATCACCTCCCGCCACAGATATACATTATTCTGCAAAAGAATGAAGCCTGTGGTGTCCTGAGGTTAACTTTTGTAAGGGTATAAACCCAGCTCAGCTTCTAACTAGGTTAACGTGCCCTCTGCATTCATGGCCCGACAAAGAAGGGGATACTCATTTCTGATCATGAAATTATTCACCTTAGTTTCCACTACTGTATATGTGTCCAGCTTCCAGGGAAACAAGAAGCCTATGAAAAGCCAAGGGAGAAAAAAGGAAGAAATTCCTAAGAGAGCAGTTATCATAGCTACACTCAGATTGATGTAGGTAGTGTTATCCAGCATGGAATTTCAAGTGACCGTTAATGACTGACGCAGAAAAATGGTCAAATGCTGCATGATTTGAGTAATTTCAAGAACATGGGAACTGAAGGACTTGAAAAGAAGTACTGGAAATGAAAAGCACAGTAAAGAGATGCAGACTGCCTTTGGGCTTACCCGATTGGTCACTGCTGAGGATAAAATGGCAAACCTCTATGTATGTCAGTAGAATATCATTCTGTGTCACTAAACATTGAGGAAAAACACATCCAAAGATTTGGAAATAGGGGCTGGGGAGATGGCTCAGTGGATAATAGAACTTGTTGCTCTTTTTGGAGACCTGACTGTTTCCCAGTACTCAGACTAGGTTACTCACAACCACCTGTAACTCCAGCTCCAGAGGATCCAGATCCCTCTTCTGGTCTCAGCATGGACCTATATCTGCTTGCAGATAGGCACACACACATACTTTAAAAAGAATAAAAATAAAATTTAAAAAGTTTGGATAGCCGGGCTGTGGTGGTGCACATCTTTAATCCCAGCACTCGGGAAACAGAGGCAGGCGGATCTCTGTGAGTTCAAGGCCAGCCTGGGCTACAGAGTGAGTTCCAGGATAACCAGGGCTACATAGGGAAACCCTGTCTCAACACCCTCCCCCACCAAAAAAAAAAAAAGGTTGGAAATAGCAACAGTTTTTTTTGTTTGGTGTTTTTTTTGTTTTGTTTGTTTTTTTTTTGTTTTTGTTTTTGTTTTGTTTTTTTTTTTTTACTTTAATAGGTGAAACTTGAGTCTCTACAAAGAGAAAGAAAAGAAAAATTAAGTTTTTAAGTTCTGTAAGATTTTGTAATGGAAATTAGCAGTGTATTTCACTGTATCATGTAAAATTAGAAGGTTAGGCAATAATACGAAGGATGAGATACTGAAAATGCTCTGAAATATATTTTTCAAGGTAGAATGGCCAAGACTATTAGAGTTCTAGTGTGTATTTTAAATATATATAATATGTAAGTATGTTATAAATATATACAATATATAAAATATGTATTATAAATATATATATACAAACTTATACACATACATATATAATCCTATAAGATGTATACACACCACAGATATATAGTCTGCAAGAATCCCTCTGTAAAAGCTCGGTTAAAATAAAAGGATGGAGAAAGATATACCATGAAACGAAAAGACTGTAGAATATTATTTTAAGGTGTATTACTTTCGTTTATGTTACATTTGTTTAACTCTGTGAAGCTGTGTTACTGTGCCTGTCTAAAACACTTGATGGTCTAATAAAGAGTTGAATGGCCAATAGCTAGGCAGGAGAAAGGATAGACAGGGCTGGCAGACAGAGAGAATATGTAGAAAGAAAAAAACCGGGAGAAGAGGAAGCAGCAGCCAGAGAAGGAGGAGGACTCCAGGGGTCAGCCACCCAGCTACACAGCCAGCCACGGAGTAAGAGTAAGATTTACAGAAGTAAGAGAACGGGAAAAGCCCAAAGGCAAAAGGTAGATGGGATAAGTTAAGAAAAGCTGGCAAGAAACAAGCCAAGCTAAGGTTGGTCATTCATAATTAAGAATAAGCTTCCATGTGTGATTTATTTGGGAGCTGGGTAGTGGAGCCCCCAAAAGAGTTAAAAAAAAAAAAACAAACAAACAACAAAAGATAGCTCCATTAACTACATTAATAGACAGAATTGACTTTCTGGCATATTGTATTAATTCATTATTACAAGCAAATTCTCCAAGAAAATAGACCTAGTTGTAAAACATAAAACTAAAAAAATTCTAGAGGACATCTGTTGGAACTTTAGTTTTTAGGTAGGATACCAAAAATGCCCATAAAAGAAAAGATATATATTTGGCCAACAAATGATACAAACATGCTGTACACTTAATAATCACACCTCTTTGGTAGCATATAAAGTCAAAAGGCATTTATGATAAAAAAAAATAGTTCTATAACAAGACTGTGTGCTTTCCTAAAAATCACTTTACTATGTAAAATTGAATAAAACCAGGACTTACATGAAAAATAGGTTAAGATCACAGAATTGGGAAATTTTACAGTAACATTTAAAGCAATGGGAACTTGGAAGCAGCACTGTTTGGCACATATCAGTACTCTGGCACTTTGTTAGTTGCTTATGGACATGAGCATTGGAAGGGGTCACATTGTATTGAGTTACTGTGAAGTTTTGAAAGGAGGAAATGTAATGAAATGGAATGTGAAGTTGTGTGGTGTACACGTGAACTATAGTTCATTGATTTGTGGTGTGCATGTACATGCTTTGAGAATTTTTAAGTAGCTCTGAATAGTTTTCTGCATTCATCTTATGTTTCCCAGTGATTTTTGAAATAGCACATCAGCAGATGTGCATTTGGAATCATACTCCTCCAAGTGCCGAGTATATGCTAGACAGACACCGTACCTCTGAACTGTACCGGCCATGTTGGAATAAATTAATAATAAATTCTCAAAATAGCATTGTAGCAGAAATGACTTTATGCATTTCAGTATACAAATAAGTGTGACCACACCACAGTAAGCAGTGAAATTGTCAGAGATGTGTACCTTTGCATAGAATCAGTTTGAGACAGAAACATGGGTGGGTACAAGTTTGTCATCTTGGTGACTCAAATACCACAAGTGGAATTGCTTTTAGCATTGTTTCCTGAACTGAACAAGGTAAATATAATCTCCTAATTTATAGTAGCTGTAGTGTTGGAAAATTGGTGTACATTAAGCCCTATAGAATTTATTTTGTGTTTTATATTTAAATTGAATTAGGTTATGGGGCTAGTTCATTATAAATAAGTTTTCCTCTATGCAAACGAGCACTTGGACATTAAGGACAGGTTTTTAAGCCTGTGTGTGTCTGTGTCTGTGCACTTAACTGGAAGTCCCACTGAAGGCCGGAGAGAGTGTTGGATCCCCTGGATTTGGAGTTTCAGGCTGTTGTGAGTCCCTTGATGTGGGTGTGTGGAACTGAATTCAGTAAGGTCTTCTAGATGATCAGTTCATGCTCTTAACCACTGAGCCATTTCTCCAGCCCCTAGTTGAAAATTTTAATCAGTATTTTTAACACATTTTCCTTCTGGAGCAGAATACTTTTGCTGAGTGCATGCCAGTCCATAATCCCTCTTGTTAAAGAAACTGATTCATAGTCATGGGAACTTCCCAGAGAGTCACTGATGTAGGGAATATCCTTTTAGCAACTAGCTGAAGCCAGGGCATGGTTAAGATGGACTTAAGACAGAATTACCCGCGAATAGGTGTATCCAGTGTGGCATACTTACTCTCAGTTATATCCATGTGCTCCCTATTCCACAGCCTGCATACTGTACTTATGGACTGCTTATGAAGAAATACGATTTCTAAAACAGGATCAGAAGCAGTGTTTTGTCATGTTTCTGGTAGACCATACCACCTGAGTAGCTCATGTATTTAACCAATGTCCTGAGGATTGGTTTGCACTTAACTAACAGGGAAAAAAACAAAACAAAACACCTAAAGCAGTCTGCAGTAATTACCCTCATGCTCTGCCTTTAACTGTAGTTATCAGAACTTAAAGAACTAGTAAGGTTTTACATGGACTAGGCTTTCTCTAATAGATCTAAAATTCTATACCAACTTTACTGAATTGTTAGACTTTTACAGGCATTTCTGATTTGTGTTCCCGTGGTATTTTTGCTGTAGAATTCCTCTCCCTCAAACTTGTAGTCACGATTCAGAATGTATTTTGAGTGTTTATCAAATCTTAGAGCAGATAAGCTTCATTTCCCCCAAACCTTTAAGTCACTGGCTTTATTTTTTAAAGTGGAATATTCCTCTTTAAAGATAATATAGAAAGTGTTCTGTAGGTTGTAAACTCTGTGGGAGAGGTAGAAATAATATAGGCATTTCAGAAAGAACAAACTTGAAAGCTGTTACTGTTTCTTAGTATTGGGTAGGAGAGAAATTTTTGCCACATAAACTACCAGTGTTTTAGTAGTATTTCTTAGGTATGGAGTACTGACTGCAAAACATAACTCAAACTATGTTTGCTGCAGGATGAAAGGGAAGACAAGTTAAAACAGCCACTAAAGATCTCTGTCGCTGACTAGGGCCTCCTTACCATGGCAGAGGTAAACTTTGAAGTGCCTGCTAACTGAACTAAAGAAGAGCTTGCTCCTCCAGAGTGTGTTGTTCTGGCAAAAGCCAGATTCTGCTTTGAGATCCAGTGAAATAGAAATGAGGTCTAGAAAGTCTGAGAAATATGTCGGAACTAGAATACGTAAATGATCAGCAGCACAGATTTTAAAAGAATGGAGCACATTTCTGAAAAGATGAATATTCTTTCAGATGGAATATATTTTTCAGTTTTGGAAAGGGCAAAGTCACAATACATTTTCCATGAAAAATTTAGTTTTTCAAATAATAGATAAATGTATCTAGAAATGAAAACTGTTCTCTCAGATGGAATCAACATATGTATGATTAAAATAGGATAGATGGCTCAGTTGGAATCAACATATGCATGATTAAAATAGATCTCTTTCGGCTCAGCATTTGATTTATGTTGCTAAATAGGAAAGACAATAAAATTAACTGCTGTGGTGAGGTTGGGAGGTAGCTCAGCACAGCATGAGATCCCAAGTTCATTTCCCAGAACCCATTTCAGAAAGCCAGGCGTGGTAGTACCTATAATCTCAATACTGGAGAGGTGGGTACAAGTGGATCCCTGGGCTCACTCACAGACTAGCTTAGAGTAACCTGTGTCCAGGCCACTGAGAGACCTTGTCTCCAAAAAAAAAAAAACAACAACAACAACAACAAAAAAACAAAACAAAAAACAGTTCCCAATGAACACCTCTGGAGATTGGCCTTGGTCTCCATACACATGCATTTGCATACCTGCATACACAAATAACTGCTGTGGTACATATGTCCGGTACTCCTCCGTTGAGACCAAACTAAGAATGTGCTTTCAGATTTAGGCGTTGCATTCTGATATATCTTCCCTCCTTTTGTTTCATGAAGAAATTTCTAATTATTTTGACTTTTTAAGAATGGAGCAGAACTTAGATTATTAATACTGATGTCACAAATAATACAATAGCACACTGTAACTTCTGGACAGTTATTGGGGTATATGATTGTCAGTCGAACATAGATGTTACTGTTTGCTTCTCTATTTTGTGACAGCATTTTTCTCTAGGGGATCAAGCTCTTCAAGTTATGGGGTGTACTGAAACCATAGTGATCTGTTTCTTGCTATTTTAAGGTTATTGTGGGTATCATACACATTGCACACACTGATTTGTTCTTTCTGAAGAAAATACTTTAACTTGGACGTAGGCATACATTAAAATGAATCAAGAATTAAAAAAAAAAAATGACCTGAGTGCAATACTTTATGTTCCAGCTATGGAGGTGACTTGAGACTGGAGGGTCACCTGATTCTAACTAAGAGTTTGAAGGCACCTAGCTAACTTAATGAGACCCTAAGAACAAAAACAAAAACATAGCAGGTTAAAGTTCAGGTGGCAGGTTTCCCCAGAGAGAGCACATTTTATCTAAAACAGTTTAGATGTAGCTTTTTAATCTGGGTAAAAATTAATACTCTGCTAGCCATTTTTTTAACCTTTTGTTTGAAACAGTACTAAGCTAGTAATATAATTTATATAGATTCAAATCCGGTTGTGAAAATTAGATTTCAAGAAGCCAGTGTAAAGGATTCTCCTTTAGTTAATTGCTGCCTTGGTGGTGGATCCCATGAGATAAGCTGCTGTGACTGTCTGCCATGTGAGATGTGCTTGCCCAGGGAACGGTGAACAGTGACTCCAGTGGAGGAAAATGTCTCTTTGGGAAAGTAAAGCATGCTCGCAGGTTTTCCTCCACATTCTGTAGACATGCCACTGTTGGCCAAGTCAGAAGAACTTTCTGTCAGACACACCTCCTTCTGGCATGTTGAGGTTGACTTCGTACTGTCATTTGCTTTATTCCATCTTAATTTTTCAGGCATTTCAGAACAAACTCAAGCTTTAATTCATTACCTGAGAGCAAATTCTGTACTTAGATTTCATAGACTCAAAAGAGGAAAAAATAGTCTCTTCCCAATCATTCCAAATTGTCCTATTTATATAAGAATTACTTTCAGATGGTTGTGAAAAATGTATGCTTTTAACAGATGAAAAAAACCTTACTCCAATTCCTATGTTCATTAATTTTATTTTGTAGTGTTTTCATTCATCCTTAGCTACTGAGTCCTTTGAAATTATTTAACACAAGCAGGCATGTGTGCATGCAACCTTTTCCACTTAACAGTCTGGTTGTAGTCTGCCTCAGGCTACGCCTGTGTTAGTCGCTTCAACCTGAGTTTATTTAGTGTCAGCTTGATGTAGGGCTCTGCTCACTAGACTCAGCTTCTGATCTCTCTCTGTCTCTGTCTCTCTCTCAGTCTCTGTCTGTCTGTCTTTGTGTGTGTGTTTCAAGTCAAAGTCATGTATTTCCTCCATACCATTGTAATTTTATTCATAAATGATTGTAAATGGGTGCCAGCATTCACTACTAGTAATAAATTAAAATGCATGACTGTTATTCGAAAGCACAAAATGTGGAATTCATTGAAAAGAGTGACTCCAGCCAAAACATGTGACAGTTGAACCTAGGGCATGTGCTGTCCCTGAGGACAGCCCAAACCCTTTTTATTTGTATTGTTTTGTTGAGGACAGCCCAAACCCTTTTTATTTGTATTGTTTTGAGGCAGGGTCTTGCTATTCATCTTTTACTTACTTAAATTCATTCTCCTGCTTCAGTCTCCCAAGTTTCAGGATTATAAACATGCACCACCATGCCTGCCGAGCCTGAATTTTAATTTGACTTTTTAACCTTTATTGCATTTCTATCAAAAGAATAATCTGAGATGTTGCAAAGAAGTTGTAGTAGTGATATGCCAGGCTATAGAGTAAAAACCATTGAAGCTG
Source organism: Peromyscus attwateri (assembly GCA_902168425.1). NCBI lineage: Eukaryota > Metazoa > Chordata > Mammalia > Rodentia > Cricetidae > Peromyscus > Peromyscus attwateri. The sequence continues at coordinate 30,551 of CABHPP010129200.1, read as the reverse complement.
ACCTGTCAGCTAGTGGAGATACCTTCAGCACAATTTAGTTACAGGGAGCATGCAAGTAAGCTCTTCCCTCATCAAAACCAAGTGTAAATCTTGGGATTTGAAATGGGACTTTTTTTTTTTTTTTTTTAAATTATTGGTCTGAGGTCTTGAACTGGGAACGAATTCTGAGCTCACTGTGCCCTTTCCCCAAGTCAGTCAGTGTGGGTAGAAGTAGATAGCCAACCCCAAGGCCCTCAGCCTGTTTCTTCTGTAATATCCTGCCTACCCGAAATGGGACATTCTTTCCGGGATGAATTTAGCTGATAGTTTTTGTTTCGTTTTGTTTTTTTTGTTGTTGTTTCGGTTTTGGTTTTTTGACACAGGGTTTCCCTGTGTAGCCCTGGTTATCCTGGAATTCGTTCTGTAGACCAGACTGGCTTCGAACTTGGGAGACAGAGATCCTCCTGCCTCTGTCTCCTTAGTGCTGGGATTAAAAATATGAGCCATCACTGCCTGGCCTCAGCTGACAGTTTTAGCAAGTGGCTACCCAGTGGGTGAAGGCTGGCAAGACAGGCTCCCATTCTCCTGTTTGTCATCTTTTTAAGCTGGGCAGTTATTTATAGCATGTGTTCTCACTGACATTACCTGCTCGATGCTTCAGCCTCTCTCTACCAGGAATTCTGCAGTTTTCTCATGAATAATAAAGAAGAATGGCTGCTTACGTGTTTCTAACTATTCACAATTATATTTAAACTCCTTAAAATAGAGAATATTAAAAATAGGGAAGAGATAATGAGTGGACATTAAATTTATTCATGAAATTTCTTTTTTTCCTCAAAAGTTCACAAGTGGTTAAGTAAAAATTGTGAATGCTGATCAAGTCAAGAGAACCCAGGCCGGGCGTTGGTGGCGCACGCCTTTAATCCCAGCACTCGGGAGGCAGAGGCAGGCGGATCTCTGTGAGTTGGAGGCCAGCCTGGGCTACCAAGTGAGCTCCAGGAAAGGCGCAAAGCTACACAGAGAAACCCTGTCTCGAAAAACCAAAAAAAAAAAAAAGAGAACCCAGTACTTTTGAAGTTAGACATTCTAGGTGATACACAGTGGTTCATTCCTTCATCCGTTAGGAATAGGTTCCCAGATACCCATGAATTGTAAACCAGCTGCTAGTGCTGAACTCTCTCTGCTGTGTTTTTCCTATGCAGATACACACATATGCACAATACCTTTTTCATCTCAACCAGTCACTTATCAGTGTGACCATGGCTTTTGAAATTGATATGACAGCAAAAACTCATGATTTTTCCTTCATAGTCCCTGGGTGAAAGGTTTCTTTTCACCATGGGCATTAGCATCCTTAGCTTGCACGTTTCCTTTTCTTATTGAGAACATTACCTTTTCACTAGAGGGAGCTCACCATGCATGTCCACATTGCCAGCATCTCTACTCCTGGGTGTTGGGTCCATTGTGAAGTAAAATAAGGGATATCTAATAGCACACTGCCACACCATGACAAGCAGTCTGATTACCAGAGGCTACCAGGTAACCAGTGTCCTCAGCATGCACAGCAGGGCAGAGGGGGTTAGGAGATCTCATCACATGACTGAGACAGTGTATAATTTAAAACTTGTAAATTGTTTGTTTCTGAAATTTTCTACTTAGCATTTTCAGACCATAGTTAACTAAAGTACTTGACACAGCAGATAGGTGGAGTTACATGGGATTGTAGAAGGGTTAGTAACGCGTACAGATGCCAGTAGATACTTGGAAATGAAAGAGAAATAGAAATGCAGGGAAGATGCTGGGGGGGGGGGGTGCACATCTTTATCCCAGCACTTGTGAGGCAATCACAGAGACCCAGCAGGTGGATCTCTGTGAGTTCGAGGCCAGCCTGGTCTACGGAGCGAGTTCCAGGATAGCCAGAGCTGTTACACAGAGAAAATCCTGTCTTGAAAAACAGAAACGAACAAAAATGCACAAAAGAACTTGTGTATCTTGAGTGGTGTATTTAAAGCCTGATAGTTGCTAGTTAATATTCCCAAGTCTTTGTTCTGAGTTCAGTACCTAGCTGAGTTGTCTCCTTCAGTCCATACCACCTTTGGGACAAGTATTCATCCCTATTTTATAGACGGCTGTAACTCAGAGAAACTAAGAAATGTGTTCAAGGTCTCGCAGCCAGTGAGTGATAGCTACCATGTCTACCTTTGGCAGTAAGTAGTACTTCTTTAAATTTACCATCCTTACCTTGGTGATAGATATGTGCTGATGTAGTAGTGCTCGAGTACACGGACCAGCAGCTCTGGGATCGGTGCCACAGCTGCAAGGTCTTCCCAGGCAAATCACCTGACCACTGTGCTCCGAGCATCTCCAACCCACTGCCACTCATTTTCTGTGGTTTGTTTGAAGTTTTTCCAGTTCTCCCCCTGAATAGTACACAGTCAGCACACCCTCTTCTCTTCTCTTCTCTTCTCTTCTCTTCTCTTCTCTTCCTAAAGCCTGGACCAGAACTAAATAGGTAGCCCAAGCTAGCCTCACTTACGGTGATCCTCCTGCTCAACTTCCTAGGTGCTGGTATTATACACATGTGCCACCATATCTGGCTGTATTTCTTGTGCTTTTCTGCTTTTTGTGAATTGATAGTATTGTATTTTGTGAGTTCTTTGTTTAGAAGTATGATCATAGTCTGAAAGAGTTAAAACAGTTTTCAGGCTACCTGTTACTCATTGGATAAGGTGTCTTAAAAAAAAAAAAATACCAGAAATTTTCCTGAGAGTATAAATAAACTTGAAAATTTAGAAAGGTTAATGTCACCCTGCTGAGAAGTGGGTCCCAGCCTCAGACCTCAGTTAGCCTGGTAATTTTTAAAAGGCTCAAAGTTAGTTAAAATACTCTTTTTTCTGAAATCTCCTCGAAGAGTACCCGAAGTCATGCATGGATAGATTGTTGTCACATGTTTGTTTGGAACACTGCAAAAAGTTCAAAGGGTAGCTAGCTGTAGGTGGAAGTGCTCCGTGGCTTTACTCATAGGTAGTAGAATAGTGCAGCTTTGGAGTCTTTGTCCTGTGTTCACTGTGCTCATTGGTTTCTCTGTTTGAATTTGTAGTTTCAAAAGTTACTTCATACAGGTATTTAATCCTTTCCAGCTAAAGAGAATTGAAATAAGTTTTGCATTAGCCCAGGACTACGCTGTCAGATGATGCTTGAGTAATGACAAAGCTGAAATGGATTTCCTGAGGTTGAGGGAATACAGGAAAGCTTGCATTAAGTATATAGAGTGCAGAGTTAAGCAGGTTGGACCGGAGCCTGATCCTCCAACCATTTAATTAGCTGTGTAACCTTAGCATGGAATTGAACTTCTCTGATTCAGTTTTCTTGTCAACAAAATGGGAACCATCAGAGCAACAGAACTTGATAAATATGTGGTAGATGCCTAGCCTAGTCACTAACAACTGAGTACTTGGTAAGAGTTGCTGTGTAATTAATTTTACCTCATTGTAAGGTGACTTGACTACTTGGGACCCTGTTTCCTCCCTGCTTATTATACAGACATACTTACCGAGTATACCATGACCAAAGGGCAAGCCTTTCATGCCAAGGAGCAGTTCCCTTCCGTAAAGAGCACCTTTGCTTGCTTGGCTTTGCAAACACTTCAGCAGCAGTAGCAGTTGTTGCCTCCTAAAATATTGCCCAGAAAATGACGAGCTATTGTGAAACTAACTTTTAGATTTATTTATTTTTATGTGTTTTTGGTTTTATTTTATGTTTCTGGTGCCTGTGGAGGTGAAAAGAGGTCATTGGAACCCCTGGAGCTGGAGTTACAGATGGTTGTGACCACAGTGTGGATGCTGGGTATTGAACCTAGGTCCTCTTCAAGAACAAGTATTCTAAACCTCTGAACCATCTTTCCAGTCCAGCTATAGGAATCTTGATGTGTAAGATTCAAGTATTTCCTTAGTCCTCTTTCTTTTCTGCCAGCAGGCTAATCTGTATCAGGAATGGAGTTTCCCTTTAATGAGCAATCCTGGTAGCCTTCGTTTTTGTTTTTTTGTTGTTGTTTTTTTTTTAATTAAGAAATTTTCTACTCACTCCACATACCATCCACAGATCCCCCTCCTCCCTCCTCCCATCCCCCAGCCCTTTTGTTTTTATAGCATGTAGTAGACCTTTTGTCTGTCCTCACCTCAGAATTCTCCCAGTGGTTTTCATCCTTCTGCGAATGGTATGGACCAGCCTGGGTCTGTCTGAATCGTTCCCCCATGTCAGTGACACTCATGAATTCATTCTTGAGATGCTTTCTGTAAGAATTCATAAATCTCTATTGTTATTAATTGCAAAATTATTTTGCCTTGGTTCCCTGGTGGATATGTTAGGGATCATGTCTTTTCCTTATGGCTCATGCCCTAATTCTATGTAGCCCAGGCTGGTCTCTTGTTATCCTCTAGCTTCATCCGGCCACGTGCTATGATTCCCAGTGTGTGTTTGCAGTCAGGCCTTTATAATTCTTCTCTGCTTTTTACTTCATAGTCCTTAGTGATATCAACTAGTTTCTCTTCAAAAGCATGTTTCTTCCTTTCAGTTTGTCCGAGATAGAGCTTTGGTATAGACTCAGTCAATCTGTTTCCTTCAGTGTGAACCAAGAATCCAAACCCCATTCTTCGATGTCAGCCATTCTGTCCATCATTCAGCTTTCTGTCCATCTTTCTCTTTATCATTCCAGTCTTTATTTGTGGTATAGATGAGGGGAAGCTATACTTTATGTGTAGTTTAAGTTATTGTTTTTTTTTTTTAAATCTTTAGAGATATCTCAGTTTCTTTTCAGCAGTAATTACTGCAAATGATTAAGAAGGAAGGGATGTTGATGGGTTCAGTAAATCTTGGCTGGCTCTTGGAGTTATATCAAATGCCAAGAAATCAAGTGCCACAGCCACTCAAACAAAAGTCCCACCAATTCAAGCAAAGGGTCGTATCTACTTTAGCAAAGGGCCACGCTCACCCAAACAAAGGGTCACACCCATTCATAGTGTCACACCATCTCAAGCAAAGTATCACACCAACTCAAAGCAAAGGGTCACACAAGCATTTGCTTGATACTCACCAGTAAGAAAATGCAAGTTAACTGTAAGATAAATTTCTTCTTCCTGATAATTAATAAATATTCAAACATTTTTTGGTGTTCTTCTGTTCCTTAGAGCATGAATTAATGGTGCTTTTCCTGAAGGTTTGACAGATCCTTGCTTGGACTGCCCCTGTTAGAGCATCAGGCTTTAAGTGGTCATTAGAACTGCCCACAGGATTGCCACATTACATTCATTCATGCAGATAGATGCTTGTCCAGTGCAACTGTTTTGTGTCAGTTTCTCGTAGACTCCTGAGACATGTTAGTGAGCGAATAGGATTAGATAGATAACAGACTGAGCTTCAGACTATGAAGAGTGCTGTGGGGAAAGCAGGGACTAACAGTGGAGAAGTGCAGAAAGAGGAGGCTGGTAACAGTCTAAAACAGCACGGCTAGGTAGGTCTTACTGTAAACGTGAGAGAGCATAGATTGGAAGGAGAGGATGGTGCAGCTGCAGACTCTGGGGGAAGAGCATTCTGTGTAGAGGGTCAAAACTCAGTAGGTGGTGCTTTAACAACCAAGAGGAGGAAAGAAGGTCTTTCTGCCCCTCCAGTGTATACTCACGGAAATGAAGACATTCCCACAACAGGTCACACACACATGTCATAGTAGTGTCTCATATAATAACCAGAAGGTAGAAACAACACAAATGTCCCTCGGCGGATGAATGAACAAAATGCTTGTGCACACAGTGGAACATCATTTGGCAAAGTTCCGTTATAGGCAGAAACAGTGACAGAAAGTCTGTTTCTCACTGCCAGATGTGACTGTCAGTGAGATCTGTTTGGGTTTTTGTTTGTTTGTATGTTTGTTTGAGACAAAGTCTTACCATGTCACCTTGGCTGGTTTGGAACTCGACTGTGTAGACCAGGCTGGCCTCAAACTCAGAGATCTGTCTGCTTCTTGAGTGTTGGGATTTAAGGTGTGTACCACTACATCCAGTGACAGCTGGTTTCTTGTTGGGTTGATAAAAAGGATTTTGAGTTGGTGATGGCTGTGGAAGGTTTATGAATAGACTAAGTAGAAACATGTACTTAAGAAGGTGAATTTATAGTCTCTGAATTAATTTCAAAGGGAATTGAAGTCTGTAAAGCAATTCTAAGCAAGCTGTAATTCCTATTGTTCCATTTGAATTATTTACATTTTGGTAAGTAACTTACAGTAAGTTTTAGCGTGCATTTCTAGTAAGGCTAGGGAAAGGGCCATTTCACAGCTGAGCAACCAGGCCCCACATTCTTCCTTAGCTTTTGTATAAGTAAGTTATGCTGTGTCCTCAGAACATCACCAGCCTTCCACTCACAGTCACCCAAATATGTCTTTCAAAGTTCCCTGAATTTAAGTGGTTTTTTTCTTCCATAAAATAAGTGGTCTCTGGGTTTTGTGAGCTGTTAGAACAGTCAGTAGATACTGCACAGTTGCGGTCTCCCTGCTTGCACGGAGTCACCACAAATCCAGCAGCCCTTATCTATTTTCTGCTGTGTCCGACCAGAGGGCTCCCCTAATCAGACAGCTATCAATGGCTCTGAGCTCCCAGCTTCAGTCTCTTTATTGCTTTGAGACGGTCTGGTAATAAAGTTTACAACTGTCCTTTGGGTAGTGCTATCCTAGCATGGTCAGGAAACGGAATACTGTTGAGCCTTAAATATTTTCTCAATGAATATTTAGTTCTATGCAGAAAGGTCTTTATTCTGTGGGGGTATATGACCATCTTAGGGTGGGTTGTTTGTTTTGAGACAGGGTCTCACTGTGTAGCTCTGGCTGTCCTGGAACTCACAGAGAGATCTGCCTGCCTCTACTTCCTGAGTGCTGAGACCAAAGGTGTTCGCCACTATGCCCAG
>CABHPP010129200.1:0-11966 GCA_902168425.1 Peromyscus attwateri | reverse complement strand
ACCCAGAGCCAGTTGTTATCTCCCTAGCCAGCTTGCTCTGCAGACCTTGGTCTTTGTCTTCCAAGGCTGGACTTACAGGCAGATCACCATCCCCACCCAGCACTCCCTGGGATCCAAACTCCTCAGTGTTCACAGGGCAAGCACTTGACCACACAAGTGCTTGACCATAGCCACCTCCCCGACCATAGCCGCCTCCCCGACCATAGCCACCTCCCTGACCATAGCCACTTCCCCGACCATAGCCGCCTCCCCGACCATAGCCGCCTCCACAGCCCTGCTGTCTTATTTCTGGATTATGAAGATTCTGATTTTTCACTCTCAAAGGTGATTCTAGAAAATAGGATTTGTGAATTTATTTCTATAGAACATTTAATTTCATTTTTTATTTCAGGTCAAATATCAGTTTTAGGAGCCTTGTATTTCTTTTACTTCCCATTAATTGACTAATCCTTTGAAGTTTTTTGACTAGCTATGGAGATTAAGTCCTGCCTACTTCACCAGTCACCTGACCCTTACTTCACCTTGGGGAGAAATATGTTCTGTTTGAAGGAAATAATTTCATTCTTTAGTTTCTTGTTCTACTTTAGACTTTAAAAAATGGGGGGTGGATATAGTATGAATTTTATTCTTGATAAAAATTCACATCCTATCATTTTTTTTGCCCACATGGAAATAACTTTGGCATTATTATTATACAGTATGCTGAGTTGTTTGTTTGTTTTTAATACCCATCAAGTTCAGTTTGTGCTGCTCATGTAGTCTTGCATATGTGGCCTTCCATTGAAGTGTGCATATTAACAGGGGCTATACTCTTAAACTGATTCCCTTTCCCAGCAGCTATTAAATGGCAGTAGCTTTTTTGGTCAGGGTAGCACTGTATGCTCATCTCTCCTGTCCATGTTAGGATTTGGTATGGCTTGATCTTACACAGGTTTTGTCTATGTCACAATTGTGAGTTCATATGTGAAGCGGACCTGCTGTGTCTGGAAGACACTGTTTCCTTGTAGTCATTCACCACCTTTGGTTCTTGCATTCTCTCCACCCCTATTCCACAATGATCCCCAAGCCTTGGGAGAAGGGGGTTGGATATAGATATTGATGTGTCGTGTAGGGCTGAACAGTCCACACTCTTAGCACTCCAACCAGTTGTGGGTCCTGTGTTGATCACCATCTTCTTCAGATAGAAGCTTCTCTGAGGAGGATTGAGAGATGCACGAAACTATGGGTATAACAGTAAGTCATTAAAGAATCAGCTTAATACTATGCCCATCTAGTAGAATAATAGTAGTAGGTTCTCCCCTGGGGGCTATGACTTGTTTAGTTACAGGTTCTTGGCCTGACAGTGGTACTAGGTATGGGGTTCATGTTGTGGAGTAGGTCTTAAATCCAATCAGAAAGTAGTTCGTTACACCCATGGCGATTGTGCCACTCTTGTGTCAGAGGACGTTTCTTGCTGGGTCAGTCATCACTGTAGCTCCCACAGTTCATAGCTGGGTAAGGTTGATGATTACTTTTCTCCTTTGATAGTATGTATGGCACCTGCCAACACTATGAAGACTAGCCAGTAGGAATGAAGCTTCCAGCTCAGTGCCAGCTTGATATTTCCATGGTGTCTTCACAATGGGGTATCACTGTCAGGTTCTGGAGGGTAGCAAGAACATTGGCATAGACCCCCAAATAGTATAGCCTATTATCCGTGCAGTTGGCTACTTTGTCTGTAATGGAAGCATTATGTGTTCCTCCTGAGTCTAGTAGTAGCTTTTGGTTAATATACTGTACATCTTTTTAGTGTTGGTTAAAAGCAGAAAAGCTTAGAGGTCTGGAAAATATTTGATTTACTTAGTGTCCATTTTTATCATTAAAATACCACTGCATACAAGTATTTCAATAGTTACCAGTCATGAATAGTTGTTTTTTTTTTTTTTTTTCCCTAACTGGAATTTGTTTCTCTGAAATGAACCATCTTCCTTGATTTTTAGAAGTGACTTGGTTATTATTCATGCTTACTTTAAAAACAGACCAGTGCCTGGGTTTTCCTTGTTTAGTTGCTGGGTTCAGTATCCTTCAAAGAATTAAGATGCTGCCGTCACTCTTGTCTGCAGATTTTAAAGCATGGGTGTGGCCAGTTTCTTCACTCTGGAGACTGCTGAGTCTGCTGTTTTGGATATTGTCATTCTTAACAGCTTTCTGAAGTTCTTCTGTGCAGTGATTGTTCTTAATTTTGAAATTTATCTGCATAGACTATTACAGAGAGTATTTTTTTCCTAATTCTGTATGGTAATGAATTTTTTTTATTCCTAGTTTTTTTTTCTTACATTTTCTTAATCTAGCTAATGTTTTGCTCATTTTAATGTTTTATATCTAAAGAGCTGTCTTTATTTTTAAATATTTTTTCTAGTTAAATTTCTACTTTTATCATCAGTATGAGCTCCTCTTCATCAGAATTACTGATATTAAGTGATTTTTCCTGTGTGGGTATGTTACTTTCAGTAAAGGCAATAAAATGAGAAGTGAAAAATTGCCTGCCTGTGATGCAAGCTTCCTATGTGTTGAAGGTTGCAGCCCAGAAGCACAACAGGTAGTTGCTTAAAGAGGAATTAACGTCCCCTTATGTGCTGTCGTGAGCAGTTGCAGGCCATAGCTTTTCTTCCTTCCCATTGCGGTTTTGATGAAAGGATGCTTTGGAAGAATTAGCCATGTGCAGTGTCTTGTTAAAAGAAAAATGTCCTATTTGGAATTCTTTCAGCATCCTTGGCTGGTGCCTTACCAGCTTAATTTGTGCTAACATCATTGCATTTGTGCAGAGGTCATATTTTCTATGCAGGAATATTAATAATTCCAACTAAAATAAAATAAATGATGGGTGGATTTTAATTCTGGTAACTGTTTAAGACATTAAAATCACCATTGATCAGCCAATACATATCTATTTATTGAAATGTTCATTTTATGTTGGTATCATATGTATTTTCCTAAAAAAAATTGGTTGTTTAAAACTAAATGTAAGCTTGTTTTTCCTTGTAGGTATAAGAGAGTCTTTTCAGTTGGAACTCATGCAGTTACTACATATAATCCTAATACCTTAGAAGTAACAAATCAGGTAATTATGTTAGAAGCGGTTAGGGGTTTATATGAACCTATAAAAGCCAAGATTACAGCCCATTTTACCTACTGAAATCAACACTTCAGGAGAGAAATGTCAGTCTGAAGATAAGTGTTTGCATATGCTTTGTGTTGAGGACTAGAAGTAAAGAAAGGTTCGTGTATGTGTGTTTGTGTGTGTGTGTGTGTGTGTGTGTGTGTGTGTGTGTGTGTGCACGCGCGCGCGTGCACACTTTCTAGGCTCTCAAAGGAATGGCTTTTATATATGTTACTACTGTTTCTAGCCATCTCTTACATAAAATTAGTCCATTTTACTAATTATTACTATTACTAATTACTTATTACTATTAATAATAGTTACTATTATTCAGGCATATTACTTATGTCACATGTAGTTGTTCACAGACTTGCCAAAGAACTAGAATGATTTGTTTGTAAAGGAAGACTAATCGAAAATGGATACATAAACATGCTTAACGATATCCCAGCTTCTTCTAATTCTAAATTAGGCATGTTTTTTATGTCTTTCTTAATGAGTACAATTGTGAAATGTTATTCCCTAATTCTTTTCACGTACTTAAATTGCTTTATATTAATAGCATTAAAATCACAATACAGTTTTTTGTTGTTGTTGTTGTTATTGTTGTTGTTGTCTCTAATGATTAAAAACCTTTAGGAGAACTTGAGTTGTGGAATTGCTATAGGCACTGCTCCTCACTCCTCAATCTCCCATATTTGTAAAATATTGTTCTTTTAAGCAGTGAATATGGAATGAAAGAAATGAAAACAAACTTTGCATCTGATATCTTAGAGCAGAAGTTAAAGGCTTCCTTTCTTTTTGCCAGTGGCCTTATGGAGACATTTGCAGCATCAGCCCTGTTGGAAAAGGACAAGGAACAGAGTTCAACCTCACGTTTCGTAAAGGCAGTGGGAAAAAGTCAGAAACATTGAAGTTTTCTACAGAGCACAGAACAGAGCTGCTTACAGAAGCTTTGGTGAGAAGACCCATGTCACAAACTAGGTCTCCCTCCTCTTCTAGAAGTGAAGTGGTTACATTTAGTCCTGAGTTCTGACCCTGTGCCCACTCTGCTCTCTGACCCTGTGCCCATTCCTCTGTTTTTTATTTTTATTAACCTTTAACTTGACACTGAAACTTTGTCTTTCCCATTCAAACAAACAAACAAACAAACAAACAAGGAAAAACAAAACAAAACCTGGAAATCATTTGTATTTAATAGTGTGTTAGTCTTTTGAATGTATATGTAAGATAAAGCATTGTATGTTTAATCTATTTTGCTCATCAGTAAAGCCCCACAGTCTTGATTAACTATTAACTTGATTAAACTATAATTTTCTTAACATAGTTTAGCATCATAATTACCGAGTTGTGGCTTTTACCTGTTTGGGGTGGAAAGGGAGGACTCATGAGCCTTCCTTACCTGTGTTTTCTCTTTCAGAGATTTAGAACTGACTTTGCAGAGGGAAAAATCACAGGAAGGGTAAGATTTGACATTTTTCAGTGTGCATACATGATTAATGTTGCCTTCATTGTAGAAATCATTCCATGACCTATGTGTTCCTATTACAGTAAAACCCAAAGGAAATACAACTTGAATGTCTCTTAACAACATGAGAAAGAAATGAATTGTAGTTTAACGAGAAACTCAAATATCAAGAAATAGATTTCAGTTATTTTTGTCAGATAAGAAAAAAAAAATCACCCACTGAAAAACCAGAGTGTTAAAAATGCTGTAGGGGCTAGAGAGCTGGCTCAGCAGTTGAGAGTGCCTGTTGCTCTCACAGAGGACCTGGGTTTGGTTCCTAGCACCCACATGGCAGCTTGCAACCAACCGAAACTCCAGTTCCAAGTTCCAAGGGCTCCAATAACCTGATTCTGACCTCTGCCAGTCCTAGGTGCACACCTGGTGCCCAGGCTCACATGCAGCCAAGACACTCAGTTACACAGAACATAAACCTCCAAGCAGTGCTGCCATCCAGGTGCTCTTCCAGTGCTCCACATGGTGACACCAGTCCTCGCCGCATTGCAGCAGCACTGTTAGAACTGGTAGCAGTTTGGTTTCTGGAAGGTCTGAGGTCTGGGAGGTTCGGTGCTGTCTTTCTGCATGCCCCCGAATTGGGTGTGCCTTGTACTGAGTGAAATCCAGCATGGTGCTAGCAGCTTTGGGGAAAGTCACGCTGCTTAGAGTCCTGACGTTCCCAGCCAGGTCTCTCTAGCCTGTCACCGCAGAACTTAAATTAAACCAGAGACTTTGGGGAGAAGGGATGAGGACTTTTGGTTTTTCTCATGAAATACTCAAATTCTTAACCACGAATGGGTTTTACCCTTATTTGCACTTCTTTTCCCCCTGGTACTAGAGATTAAACCTAACCTTTCTCCACACTAAACTCTGCCTGTACTCCTCAGTTTCTAAAGTTTGAAACAGGGTCTAAGTAAGATGCTCACAGATGGCCTTGACCTCCCTCAGTAGCCCAGGCAGATGATCTCTGGTCGCAGCCTTCCAGGTAATGAGGATTACAGATCTGCATCACTGCCTGGCTGTTTCTACTTTCCTAACAGGGAAAATAAAGCCTTCTGTTCTAGCACTGGTGGGAACCACTATCTCTGCCGAAGTTAGAAGTGGATTCTGATTTGCTGACAGAATCGGCCCTCTCCTGTTAAACTCGGGTTCTTTCTGTGGACATTTTTCTGTTGGCTTAAGCTTCCAGAGCCTCGCTTATTTCAGTGCGAGCCCTTGGCTGCTCACCCAGGAGCCATTTCAAATAGTTTCATGTCAGCTGACGAGCTGCTTGTTTATTGTCATGGAGGAGCTTCTGTCGGGTTTCTGTAAATCACAACTTGGTGTGCATATCTTAATTATCTCAGGTGAATTTTCTGTGTCTCTTTGAATGACAGCTGCTTCTTTCTGAAACTGGTCTATAATCTCCCCTTTGTATCAGTTAACTCCAGTCACTTACTACCTGTCAAACTTAGAGGTAGAAACAGTATAACTAGAGGGTGTGACACTTGTACCTCACCAGAATAAGATGGGGCTCCACTTCAAATGCTGACTGGGCTAAGTGGTGACTACATAAGTTGAATTTGGTTGTGAGCCTGCTGTCACCTTTGCTATACTCAAATTATGGTCTTTCAAAGTCCTTTAGGAAATATAATGAGATATTTCCATCAGCAGCTGCTATCAGTTGAGAGAAATGGAGACTATCCTGTAGAGTGAGTTTGGGTGTGTTAGCAAGCATAGTGGGAAAGCACCATTGTGCTGGGAAGATGGTTCAGGGGGTAAAGTACTTGCTGTGCAAGCCTGAGGACCTGAGTTCAGAACCCCCTTCCCCAGTGCATGAAGAGCCAAGCCAGGTACGTGCTTGTAATCCCAACATTGAGAGGTAAAGACAAGGGGCTTCCTGGAGATCACTGAGCAGCCTGTCTAGCCAGTCAGTAAGCTCCAGGTTCACTGAGAGACCCTGTCACAGTAAGGTAGACAGACAGAAAGACAGCCAGTGTTGACCTTTGACCTCCACATGCACCTACCCATGAATACATCATGCGTAGGAATGCATACATACAAGAAAAGGTAAACACCATGTATTTGGTGCTTTCTCAAAGCCCTTTTTGCTGGAGAGGTATGGCACTCATCTGCCCTTTTGTCAACCAGTATCAGGCCCCTGACTATCTTCCTGAGTGATACAGATCCTTTCTTTATCTTTTCTGCAGAATTCTTTTTATGGACCTGTTCTGTGTGTGACGCTATAGAACAGTGTGCCGAGGGCACAGATATGAGCTGGTCCTGTGATGTTGTTGAGTTGTTGGTGGATGTCAGTGAAGTGGTCATGACGGCAGTGCCCTACTCCTTGCTGAACACCTGCAGGAGAATTTCTCTCAGTATCAAAAATAGTGTTCTTGAGCAGCCAACCAGTTCTTTTCTACTTTAAGAATGGTGCAGTGCATTCCTCATACAGATGGATAGAAAACTCTGGTGTCGGAGTGTAGAGGAGGATGTTCATTTCACAGCTCACACCTTGTTATCCTCTCTCTCTCCGTCTGCTGCTTCATTTAACTTACATCTCTTTTCCTCTGTGCCACGTCATTTTGTTTAGTGACCTTCATTAAACTTTTTCTGAAGAATGAAACTAGAAGTGGGGAAAGAACCACAAAACAGTTTTGTTGAAAAATGAACATATCATGTGCTGATTAAAGAGTAAAACATAAAAAGAAAAAACTGAACAGTAAAAGGATATTGATCAGCCGGGCGGTGGTGGCGCACGCCTTTCAGCCCAGCACTAGGGGGTCGGAGCATCCCCAGGGCACTTGGCCTACTGTTGTGATGAGAACTCGAAGGTAACCTTTCAGTGGTATGATTATAAGAAATCAAAGAAGTCATACCACTGGTAAAATTTTGGCTTCAGAAATTTTTTGGATGTAGACAAATTGTATGTTAATGTAACTGGGCCAACACAGAGTGTTTAATACTGTGACTTCCCCAGAAATTCAACTTAATCAAAAGTCAAAATCTTTTTCCTTCGAAAACTCACTCAGAATACAGTTGGTGCTCTTTCTGTTTAAGGTCTCCTTTTGGGCGTGGCTGTATGTTATGTGATTTTAGGGTCTCCTTTTGGGCGTGGCTTATGTCGTGTGATTTTAAGGTCTCCTTTTGGGGCAGGCTTTATGCTGTGTGTGGTTTGTAGGTTGTTTGTTGTTGTTGTTTGTTTTGTTTTTTGCTGCTTTGTTTAACTTTTGAAACAGGATCTGGCTGTGTTGCTTCTGCCGCCCCGAACTCCTGGGCCCAAGCAGTTCTCCTGCCTCATCCTCTTGAGTGGTTGGGACTATAGCACATCCTTTTGCCAGCTGGATTTCCTCTTCTTTCCTCTTGCCACTTAGAGATATAGATATATAAGGTAGTTTAAAAATCTTTCACAACATAGTATAAACTTAGATCTTGGATAATTAAGGAAGAATATAATGTCTTCAGTGTATGAACATTCTTAATGAAATAAACACTCCTATCCTTCCCCAACCCCCTAGCTAAAATTAACAACCTTACAGTTTGGATAGTAGCTGTTAAAACTACTTCGATTTGGATTTTTGGTCTTTTCAGCAGTGACTACACAGTCAATGTAACTTTGTTCTATGGCATGCTTAAATTTCACCCTGAAGGTACTGCTGTGCTTCTCTCTAGAGATATAACTGCTATAAGCACCACTGGAGTGATACAAGGAAACCTGTGATTCTGGAAGTAACTCCTGGAGGCTTTGACCAAATAAATCCTGTAACCAACAGAGTGCTATGTTCCTATGATTATAGGAATATTGAAGGATTCGTAGATCTTTCTGATTATCAAGGAGGATTTTGTATACTTTATGGAGGATTTAGTAGATTGGTAAGTAGTATTTGTAAAAAGACATTTATTTCAAAGGGATGTAACTGGAGTCTGGGAAGATAACTCAGTTGAGTACTTGAGGACCTAAAACAGTTCAAAAGTAATAGCTGGGAATGGCAGTCCCTATGTCTAGCACTGGAGAGACAGACAGGCTGGATCTTGGTGGTTAGTCAGTCTATACTACTTGGTGAATTCCTGTCTGGGGGGGGGGGGGGGGGGGGGAGAGGTAGACAGTGCTTGAGGAGCAGCATCTGGGGTTGTCCTTTGGCCTCCACACAAACTTGAACACACATGGCTTATAGAACAATTTGAAGAAAATACTGTTTGCAAACTTCTTGTATAACTCACATATCTTCTAGGAGGAAGTGTGGTATCAAGAGTCTGGCAGGCTGTGGTGTCAGAGATACCTAAGGTTGAATCTGTTTTCTATTTCTAAAGTGAGGAGAATAACACGCACATTATGTGGAATATGTATATGCATTTATGTATGTGTATGTGTGTGTGCGTACGTGCACTCATATGCTTGCTTAGTAGCAGTCCGTAAATGGTGCTGTAGTTTTTATCAGCATCATGTCATACCTGAAAATTTCTAAGCTTTCCTTGAGAAATGTAATTTAGAAATCTCTTAGTTATAGGGAATTCTGTCCTCTGTTGAGCCGTTTGTAATAAAAACATGTATTGTCACTAGAAGTCTGAGGCCTGCAGCATGATTTTTGTCTCGAAATCTTGAGTTACTAAGAAACTGAGAGACATCAGACACTGCTTACAGTACTGAAATCCTGTTTGTTAGTTAGTAATGGAAGCTGTTCTCTTTGGATAGGACCATCTTTGTAGATTATTGTCTTCTTTAATAAAACATAAGTCTACAACCTCACATGTAAGCAGTAGTGTCTCTCCAATTAGAGGCCTCACTGCACATTTCCTTAACAGTATTAGTTCCTGTAGCCATCTTAGTGGCCAGGAAACACTGTCCCCAAATTTAGTGTTCTTTGGATAAAATACCATCCCCAAGATAGCAGAGCAAAGGCAGTACCAGATCACTGAGCTACGTAAGAGGGTAGATGGTAGCAAAAGGAAAGAAAAGAGAACAGTGGACATGCAAATAATCGGATTGATAACAGCAGTGTTCTGTCAGCCCTTTTCTGTCTCAAACTTTCTGTGTTTGATGGGTACCATACTGTTTTCCCTGATCTAGGAACAGGGTAGATACTTTTTATATCTGAATATAGACACAAAACATGAAAGCCCAAAGGAAAAAGAATGTTTCCCCTCATTTTAAAGTAACAAAGTCTCCTGCCTAAAGGCTGCCTCTGCCGTAGACTGCAGATATTTGCTATGATTGACTTCTTGGTGGGAAATGTGCTTAATACAGTCATGTGACAACCTAACTGTCACAGTTACTTAACTAGGCCATATGGTGGAGCAATAAGGTAAAACTGTTGGGACATTCCTTTTATTGCCTTGACAGTTGGTTTGTAGCAACAATATTTAATAATGATAAGCATTCAAATATTTAACATAATTTTGCAGGAAAATCACCGTCTAAAACAGTTCAACTCAGAGGTGCCTTGATTGAAACAGGGACTACTATCCCACAATTCCCACCTACCTCCCTAGGCTTGAGCTCTTCCCTGGAAGATGGCAAGCTGTTTAGTATAAATGGCAATAACCAGACTCTTGAGAAGTTGTGGGGATATTTTCTATTGGTTGAGTTGGTTTAAGACTTTGTATTGCAGACTATGTGTTTTAATTTAGTATTTGTTTTTAACTACAATACACTGCTTATTTACTCCAGTAAGTTCTGTTGCCTTTTTCTTGGAATCGTTACATTAATTAATCTCTTCCATTTGTGTTGAGTAAATATGGTCCCTGTTTTAGTTTTTTGAATCCTGACTTAGAAATTTCAAAATCTGTGCAGCATTTATTTGCATCAGAGCAAAGAGAAGAGATCATCAAAAGTGCAATAGAACACGCTGGCAACTACATAGGGATCTCACTGCGGATCAGGAAGGAACCTTTAGAATTTGAGCAATATTTGAATCTTCGCTTTGGAAAATATAGCACTGATGAGTCTATCACATCTTTGGCAGAGTTTGTGGTCCAAAAAATATCTCCTAGACATTCGGTAAGAGATGTTTGTTGAACATAAAAAATTTGTTCGGGAGTTTTGACAGCTTCTTTAGTAACTTTTAAATATATTTCCATTTTACTGTTTGAAGGAACCTGTGAAAAGAGTTCTAGCAGTCACAGAAACATGTTTAGTAGAACGAGATCCAGCAACCTATAACATTGCGACCTTGAAGCCCTTGGGAGAAGTGAGTAAGCCTTCTTCACTTAAATGGGCCAGCTTCCTACTGATAAAGTTGATTAAATTTCTATATTAATATATTTATTCACTCCTAAGGAATGAGAAACAGGCTGTCGTGGTGGCTTACTTGGGAGGTTGGGAGCACTTGAAAGGCTAAAGCAGGTGGATCAGGAGTTCAAGGCCAGCTTCAGCTACATAGCAAGTTCAAGGCCAGCCTGGTCTGTATGAGCCCCTGTCTTGGAAATCAACAATAGAAGTGAATGGGAAACAGGCATAATCTGTATTTATTTATTTATTAACCTTTGTATTTATTAGTTTTAGGACAATGTAGGTCATAAACATTACCTTCCAAATATACAAAGAATGAACATTTATTTCTACAGTTGCATATGACATTTGAATGAAACTTGAAAACAATTCTTAAATTCTGACATTATAGGCAGGTTACATTTTTTGTTTGTTTGTTTGGTTGGTTTTTTTTTTTTTTTCGAGATAGGGTTTCTCTGTGTAGCTTTGATGTGTTTCCTGGAACGCACTCTGTAGCTCAGGCTGGCCTTGAACTCACAGAGATCCACCTGGCTCTGCCTCCCGAGTGCTGGGATTAAAGGTGTGCACAAACCACCACCTGGTGCAGATTACATTTTTTAATATTGACTTTAGAAGAAAGAATGATACCCAATTTTTACAATTAGAGCTTTTTGTTTGAATTTTGTTTTTCTTAGGTATTTGCATTGGTTTGTGACTCAGAAAACCCACAACTTTTTACCATTGAATTTATAAAAGGGCAAGTTCGGAAATACTCCTCAACAGAAAGGTAGGGGTTTGTGTGTGCATGTCTATCTACTTTTTAATTCATAATTTTGTGATCATAGTATGTGCAGGGCAAAGAAATTGGTCAGCGAGGGATAGAAAACAATGGTTATAATTTAGAATTTTGAAATTATTTAATTTGGAAAAAGGTATTGCTGCATATTTTAAATGACCTCAGTTAACCTGGTCTGTGTTTATATGCGTATCCAGAAGCTAACCTAATCTTGATGAGTCTTGTTTCATTGGTGATTCTGGGTAGTGACACATTGGCCATCTTAACTGTCACACACAGCCACAGAAGCACTTACATTCATTCATAGTAACATTTCACAGTTGCCAAAAACTAGATACACTGC
>CABHPP010129199.1:16769-26966 GCA_902168425.1 Peromyscus attwateri | reverse complement strand
GGCGGTGGTGGCGCACGCCTTTAATCCCAGCACTCGGGAGGCAGAGCCGGATAGATCTCTGTGAGTTCGAGGCCAGCCTGGTCTACAGAGCGAGCTCCAGGACAGGCACCAAAACTACACAGAGAAGCCCAGGGTGGCTCAAAAAACAAGCAAAAAACAACAACAAAAAAGATAATATACTTATTTTATGATGTTCTTTAAGGATCTATAGCTTGATGGAGATTGTATTCTCAAAAACAAACAAACAAAAACAAAAAACAAAAAAACTGATGAATGGGCAAAGAGCAATCTCAGCCAAAGAGAAGGGACAATGGGAGACAATTTGAAAATACAGTAGTTTGGGGATATTTTTGTGAGACAGTCTCTGAGCTTCTAGACAGCCTGTTGCCTTTGCCTCCTGAATGTTGGGATTAGAGGTATGTGCTACTACATCCAGTATTTTTTTTCTTCTGTTTAAACTTTGTCATAATAAGCATCTTGCCTGGCAGTGGAGGCCCATGCCTTTGATCCCAGTGCTCAGGAGGCAGAGACAGATATAGTGGTATTTTATTTGTGCTGAAATGTGATTTTATTTGTATGTTAATAAATAAAGTTGCCTAGGGGTCAGAGCTATTAGCAAGCCATAGCGAAAGCCAGGGCGGTGGTGGTGCACGCCTTTAATCCCAGCACTTGGTAAGCAGAACTAGGTAGATCTCTGTGTTCAAGGATACAGCCAGCATTGGAGACACACGCCTTTAATCTCAATACCAACCATAGAAGACCTGGAGGTCTGTACAGATAGGCAGTGACGAGGCAGTCACGTAGTTGGGTTTACAACCAATGAGAAGGAAGAACAAGGACTCTTTATAAGACAACCGCACAGGAAGAAACTCCCTTTCGGAGCGGTCTCTTGGCGGGAGAGGCTAGCTGGCAGAAAGCGGTTAAGGCTCTTAGCTCTGACCTCTTGGGCTTTCATCTTTACATTGGCTCTGTGTTTCTTATTTAATAAGGCGGTTGGTTACATCTACAGACAGACAAATCTGAGTTTGAGGCCATCCTGGCCTACAGAGCTAGTGGAGGACAGTCGGGGATACCCAGAGAAACCCTGTGTCGTGAAAACAAAACAAAACACCAAAAACTCAAACAACAACATAATAAGCATTTCTAAAACATAGAGACTATACCAGGTACTTGTGAATTCACCATCCAGCCGTACTATACCTTGCCTCCTATTATTATTATCATCATTATTGTTGTTGTTGTTGTTTGAGACAGGGCCTCAAATTCTCTGCACCTGATTCAGACTTATTGATAATGGATATTTCTCCCATATTTTTGCTTTTAAAAAACAATGCTTGGGGAGAAGAAGATATGGTGTTTTGAAAGAAAACAGCCCCCAAAGGGAGTGGCACTATTAGGAGGTATGGCCTTGTTGGAGTAGGTGTGGTCTTGTTGGAGGAAGTGTATCACTGTGGAGACAGGCTTTGAGGTCTCATATATGTTCAAGCCCTGCCCAGTGAGACAGACCACTTCCTGTTGCCTGCATATCAAGATGTAAAGACTCTCAGCTCCTTCTCCAGCACCATGTCTGCCTGCCTGCCACCATGGTCCATGATGATGGACTGGACCTCTAAACTGTAAGCCACCCAATTAAATGTTTTTCTTTATAAGAATTGTCATGGTCATGGTGGCTCCTCACAGCAGTAGAAAACCCAACTAAGACAGAAGGCTAGAGAAAACATGATTGGATATCACATTTAACTCATTAATATGTATGCATTCACATGCATAATAAAAGAAGTTGGGCTGGGGAGACAGCCCAGTCTATAAAGTTCTTACTCTGCAGGGACCAGAGCCTGAATTTGATCCTCAGAACCTACATAAGAAAAGTGTGGTGATATTGTGTCCCCCAATATATTGTGCATCCTAATAAACTTATCTGGGGTCAGAGAACAGAACAGCCACTAGATAGACATAGAGGCCAGGAAATGGTGCCACACACACCTTTAATCCTAGCATTCTGGAGGCAGAGATACATCCAGATCTCTGTGAGTTCAAAGCCACACTGGAAACAGCCAGGCATGGTGACATACGCCTTTAATCCCAGTAAGTGATGGCAGGAAGCAGAAAGGTATATAAGGCATGAGGACCAGGAACTAGAGCCTTTTTTTTTTTTTCCTGGAGCTGAGGCCCAAACCCAGGGCCTTGCGCTTGCTAGACAAGCGCTCTACCACTGAGCTAAATCCCCAACCTCACTAGAGCCTTTTTTAAGCCTTAGCTTTTAGCAGCAGTTCAGCTGAGATCCATTCGGATGAGGACTCAGAGGCTTCCAGTCTGAGGAAACAGGATCAGCTGAGGAACTGGCAAGACCTTTTAAGAGGCAAGACCTTTTAATTCGTGCTACAGAAAAGCAGGGCTGTGGTGGCACACCTATATTCCCAGCACTGGGGAGACTGGATCCCTGGAACTCAGTGGCCAGCCACCCTAGCATACTTGGTTGTCTGAGCTCAACGGGAAGCCCTGTTTTAATAAATAAGATGGGTGGCACTTGGGAATAACACCCGAGGTTGGCCTCTGCTTCTACATGCACATCACACACAAACACCTGCATACACACAGAGTAAGAGTTGATGCTGTAATAAAATTTCATTTATTTATTTATTTGTTTGTTGTTTGTTTGTTTGTTTAGTGTGTGTGTGCACACGAGTGTGCCTGCATAAGATATGAAGTAAGAAGGTACATGATGTGGGGTGGGAGCATGCCGTATGGTGCCTGTGTGAAGGTCAGAGGACATCTTGGTGGAATCAGTTCTCCCCTTCCACCTTTATATGGGTCCCAGGGGTCCAACCCCATTTACCAAACTTATGCTGCTAGTTCCTTTACCAGTTAAGACATTGGCAAGGAAGGCCCTGCAATGAATATTCTTGTGCATGTAGTTTTATAAGTGTGAAACAGTATCCCTAAGAGTAACAATGCTGGGACATAGGGATGAGTGTCATCAAGCTTTGCTAGATGTTGCTAAACTGCTCTTCACAGAATGTGTTATTGGTTGTTTTTGCTCTTTTGGGGGGCCTGCCATCCAGCTCCCAAATAAATCACACACGGAGGCTTATTCTTAATTATGAATGTCCAGGCTTAGCTTGGTTTGTTTCTAGCCAGCTTTTCATAACTTACATTATCCCATCTGTCTTTTGCCTCTGGGCTTTTTCCTTTTCTAACTTCTGTATATCTTACTTTCACTCTTACTCCATGGCTGTCTGTGTGGCTGGGTGGCTGACCCCTGATATCATCTCCTTCTCTCACTCTTTCCTTGATCTTTCTTCCAGATTTCTCCTATTTATTCTTTCTGCCTGCCAGCCACGCCTATCCTTTCTCCTGCCTTGCTATTGGCTGTTCAGATCTTTATTAGACCATCAGGTGTTCTAGACAGACACAGTAACACAGCTTCACAGAGTTAAACAAATGCAACATAAACAAAAGTAACAGACCTTAAAATAATATTCTACAACAGAATGGTATAACATTTGGACAGGATAAGTGTTTCTTTTACTTCACACACTTCTCAATACTCGGTAAAGTTACATGTTTTTAAATCTGATAGGTGGAAGGAAGTTTCACTGTATCTTTAAGTTGAATATTCCTGAATACTATGGAGGCTTGGCTGCTTATTGGTCTGTTGTATTTCTATTATTATTGTTGTTGTTGTTATTGTTATCAGCATCATTATTATTATTTGGGGAGGTGTTTTGAGACAGGGTTTCTCTGTGTAACAGCCCTGGATGTTCTAGAACACTCTGTAGACCAGGCTGACCTTGAACTTACAGAGATCCACCTGCCTCTACCTCCTAAGTGCTGGGATTAGAGGTGTTCACCACCACCACCTGTCTGGTCTGTTGTACTTCTGTTGCTGTCCATTGTGGATTCAAGTCTTTTGTTCATTTCTTTCTTCTTCTTATTTATTTATCTTTATTTTATGTGCATTGGTGTCTTGCCATAGTGTCAAGTCCCCTGGAACTAGAATTACAGACAGTTGTGAGCTGCCATGTGGGTGCTGGGAATTGAACCTGGGTCCTCTGGAAGAGCAGCCAGTGCTTTTAACCTCTGAGCCATCTTCCCAGCCCCCAATTTATAATTATAATAAGTGGAGCACTAACAGAATCTAAATAAACTTCTGAGTACTTTCTATATTTTCCCAAATGACTTTTAGATTTTGTTTTTCTGAGACAAGGTCTGACTCTATAGGCCAGGCTGGCCTGGAATTTGAGGTAATCCTCCTGTCTCAGCCTTTTGAGTCCTGGGATTACAGGTGTGAGCCACCACTCCAGCCCAGATGACATTTAAAAGCACCCCAAAATCCTAACACTTAACTATGTCAGCTTTCAGATAATGGGAAAACTCAGCATAATTTCAATGGAAATTATATTAAATTTATAGATTAAATGGGAAAATTGTACCTGTATTGTATTGAATTTTCTCATTAGTGCACATAGAATATATTTCCACTTATTTGTGTACTGTTAAAAGCTTTAAGTAAAGCTGTATATTTTCTTCAGTCCTTTCCCATCTTCTACTAGGTTTATTTTGGGTGGGGGGCTGCCATGTATATTTAAAGATATTCTTTAAGAATCCTTGGCGCCGGGCAGTGGTGGCGCACACCTTTAATCCCAGCACTCGGGAGGCAGAGACAGGTGGATCTCTGTGAGTTCAAGCCCAGCCTGGTCTACAAAGCGAGTTCCAGGAAAGGCGCAAAATTACACAGAGAAACCCTGTCTTGAAAAACCAAAAAAGAATCCTTGGGACCTGGGAAGGACTTCTATATATATATTACTGATAAGGAATTTTGGTCTAGAACTGGTGACCGTAACATATACGGGTGTTTTACCTGCATGTATATCTGTGCACCACTTATGTGGCTGGTGCCCACAGAGGGCACTGGACCCTGGGACTGGAGTAACAGAATTGTTAGCCACCATGCAATCACACCTGGGTCCTCACAAGAGCAGCTGGTGCTCCACCTGTTGGGCGACTCAGAATCTTCTGTAACTCCAGTCTCAGGGTATCCTGGGGACAGTGCATGCATGTGGTAAACAGACAAAACCCTCAAACACATAAAAAATAAAATTGTAAAAAACAAAACAACAAACTCCTTCCCTTTCTTTTGAGACAGGGTCTCTCTATGTTGTTCTGGCTGGCCAGGAACTCCCTATGTAAACCAGGCTGATGACGATCTCACAGAGATCCAGCTGCCTCTAGTTCCTAACTATTAGCTAGGATTAAAGGCATGTGTGACCATACCCAGCTTTCCTCCTTTATTGGTCTTGTTTTATTAGCTGCATGATGTTCCCGTGGCCGGTGCATTACTATAAATAACCATCCTTTCATTGGTTGGCTGAATGCTGTTTCCAACTCTGCATCGATTAATATCATACATGGGCATTGTTTTATACATGTTTATTCATAGGGCAAGTTCTTCACAGGGGCATAAAACACAATTTGAACAAAACAATAGTTATGAATACCCATGGATCACTCTAACCCAGTGATTCTCGATGACTTTCAATCGTCTTGTGCTGAAGAAATTATGTCCAGATTTTGCTGTGATTTAGAAAACCAAAAGTTTAAATGAAAACCAACTAAAGACATTCCTTTGAGTGAAAACTTATTTTAAATATTTTTTACTATAAGACTTTCCTTATGTACAGGTGTTACAATAATGCTTGACACTAGGGGGCACCAAAACACCACTTAAAGCCGGCATACAGACCAGCGGTGAACATTTTTGTTAATTGGACCCCAGTGAGCTTCCCAGCCAGAACAGACCAGAAAGGTGTCTAGTGACTGAGGTGCTGGAAGTCAGACTTTGGTCTGCTGAGTGTTTAAAGAAACCAGTCAAGATCCATAATTTAGGGGGGCGGGGGGAGGAATGACTTCCTAGTCATCTTCCAAATATTACTTTGGGGTTTTGTATTTATTTAGAATAGGTGGTGGTATGGAATTTATGGAATGTACTCTTTCTTCGTGAGTTTTGGTTTGGGGGCGTGTGTGTGTGTGTGTGTGTGTGTGTGTGTGTGTGTGTGTGTGTGTTGAAGGAATGTAGTTTCAGACAAATGAAATCCTGTCTCTGATTTTATTGTTTTGTGTGTGGTTAAACAGTCTTTGGCTTCTGTTCTTTCTCAGCCATTGTGGGTTTCTTGTATTGAAAGAAATTATAACTCTGTTTGGGAGGCCTGTTTGACCCTACAGAGGCATACACGATAAGGTCAAATTATCAATACCCTTTTGCCTTTTTCATACCCCCGTACTGGGGCAGACATGCCAAGCGCAGCCACTCCATGACTCCTTTAAGATTTAATAGGCCAATCCCTCTGATTTTTGGTGATACCAGTAAATCACAGACTGATACAATTTTTGAGAAATTTCTTATGGGGGAAATTTTTGAAAATAACTTTGAATCAGTTATACGCTGATTGCTACACTAATGTAACTTTTTTTTTTTCTTTTTTAATGAGAAAAACAGATGTTTAGTTGGGACCTCCAGCTTGCCCCTGCACTGTCTGGGAAGCCCCATTCCTGTTTCTTTCTCTCTCCAAACCCCTCCCACTCACCAAACAAAGAAAAGGCACCAAAAAGCCCAAGTGCAGATTTCTGGCAGCTTCCTCCGCTGAAACGGTCAGCCACTCACATCCCCGCCTAAGCTCAGCTTCTGACTATACCTGGGCACAAACCCAGCCTTGCGGCGGACACGTCATCACCCCTAGCCTACAACCTATAAAGTCTCCCTTCTGGCCTCGGATCTCTGGGACTGGAGAGCTCACCCTGGAGTTACTTTGTTCAAATAAATCTGTTGTTAAACTTTTTCAGTTCAGCTTGACCTGGCTTACTGCTTTGGCAGAGGAACTTATGGGGACAGAAGTAGGTAACCTATCAATAGTGTCTCAACTCAGAACGTTATAACAAAATACCATAGACTGAGTGACTTAGTAACAACAGAGATTTATTATTCATGGTTCTAGAAGCAGGCAAGGACAAGATACATACACCAGCAGACCTGTCTGGTGAGGTCCTGAGCTCTGTTTCACGGCTGCCTTTTTGCTACTTCTCGAGTGGTGGAAAGAGTAAGGAGCTCTCCCAGCCAACTCCAGTAGAGGCACGAATCCCAATTATGAGGGTTCCACCCTACGACCTAGTCACTCCCCCAGCCCTCTCCGCCTAATACCATCCTTTCGGGGTTAGGACTTCAACATACTAACGGAATGAGGCACACAAACATTTAGACCATACCAAATTAAGAATCGAAATTCATCTACTTTTTTTCTGAGAGGCAAATTGCTGTTGAACATATAGTGGGAAGAAGTTTCTAGTGTAAGAAGGGAGTTTGAAAACTGGGTGGTGGCCTTGGGAGATAGAGGCAGAAGAATCAGAAGTTCAAGGCTGTCGTCAGCTACATAATGAGTTCATGGCCCTGTCTCAAAAACGAGTGTGTGTGTGTGTGTGTGTGTGTGTGTGTGCACACACACGCTTGCACGCACACAAGCGCGCAGGGCTTGGTAGTAGAGTGGGAGCTGACCACTTGTACTTCAGCAAAGAGCTACACAAGAGCCATGATGGAGAGTAATGGGGAAGGGGTGGGAGGCATTGAGGGGCGGGGATTAGGAGAAGCATTCTAGAAGGTGCCACTTAACGTTTCTTACAGGTAAGGACAAGCCAACAATGACGGGAATTCTGGAAGAGCATTCCAGGGGCAGAACAAGAGCTCTGGAGTCAGAGGAATCTCCAAGTGTCCTCAGAGGCTCTGAGATATCTCCAGCAAGGTGACAGAATGCCCTTAGAAGAGGTTGGAGATGGCAACAGAGACCATTTCAGGCTCAAGAATCTAGAACTGCAATCCTGTCCCAATTCTCCTGAATGTCCCCTTTTCCTCTTCAGCACGTACTATTAGCATACTTGCTAACACATGCATCGTCTGTCTCCCTAATTAGAATATATAGCCCAGTGGGATGAGGACCTTTGTGTTTGGTTCAGAACTCAGTGCCTTAGCCCTTTCAATTGTCCTAAGTACTAAATACTTTTAATGCTCTTATTTTGTTGATTGGAGCTTTAAGTCAGAAAGGAGTTTCCGGGTGGAATGGACTGGCAGCCGCAGGGGTGGCTCAACACCCCGGTGGCCTTTCCTCACCCATTCATTGGGCATTTTTCTTTAGCTTATATAACTCTCTATGCAAGGCTATTTCAAGTCTCTCCCCTTCTGGATCAATTTCTGCTTCAAGGGTGACTTATAAAGAAATTCTGGCCCTAGGGTATGTGTGTATATGTTGGGGAGGGGGTGGTTGTGGACTCTTAGCCTCAATTTCAATGAGTTACCTGCTTAGTAGGTTGAGGAACTGATTCATTGCCAGAGATGTAAAAATATTTTCAGTCAGAGCCCCATCTTTGGAGTCTTCAATCATTGTATTTCCTTTTAAAACATATTTTGAGACAAGGTCTATTGTAGCCCAGGCTATATCAACAATGATAATTATGAACTTCCCATCCTCCCGAGGGCTGGGATGATAGGCAGGAGGAGAAATACCACCCAGAGTCCAGCTGAATCCAGCTGTTAGAGTTGATTTCTGAGGACTCAGGTGTCAACCTGTAGTTCAGAAAAGATGGCTCTGCACACTTTCCTGTCTTGCAATGGAAACATTGCCATTCTTAGTGGGTGAGAAATTGTGTACTTGGCAGCCAGGACCTGCTCCAGGATGTCATCTCTGTTTTCCTGAAATGGGACCTGCGACTCCCTGCCAGGCTAGAGCAGCTCCTCTTTCACATATAAGGGAAGACATGACTCGGTACAAAGACAGCAGATGAAATCACCCTGCCAGGATTAATACTTTTACGTCAGGTTTGGGAATAATCCATCCATGTTATTGCTGAAGATGTTTGAAATAGTTAAGAGATAAGTATAGCAGACTATATGACCAATGTCTTGGGATTCAATCTCTTTAAAAGATGTAACTGGCTTATAATTTCAAGTTTGAATCAGTGAGAATGTGAACAAGGATGTGAATGACATGCTAATATTTAAGAGAAATGGATTCAATAAATTCCTGTTAGATTTAGATTTATAAGAGCCTTTGAGATGCTCTGGAAGGCTTTTCCTATTAAGATTCTGTGCTTGCTTGGTCAACCATTTAAAATGCTAAAAATAAATTAAATATATTAAACCCATTAATGTAGTTTAAAATATTTAAGGGTGGTCGCTGGAGATAAAAATCAATATAAGAAAGTAATAGTGTTTCTATATTTCAGGACTGAGACCATGAAACGGGCCCCACATAAATGCATACTTAATTTGTGAGAAAGGCACAGCACAGTGAGAGACAGAAAAGCAATCGTGGTAATAAGGGATGCGAGAACAATTGAGTACCACGTGCAAATAAAAAGACGAGGTTGGACTTCTCATTCTCTCCACACAAAAGTCAATTCCAGGTGGAGATGAGATCGACCACACTGCAAACTATGAAGCTGTCTGATGAGTCATGTAGGAGAATACTTTCCCGTGACCCCGGACTGGAGGATTTCTTAAAGGGGACTCGCAAAGATCTAGCTGTAAAAACAGGAGGGTGAATTTAATTGTAAAATTTAATTTTGTGGAAGCGGGACCCTGTGTATCCACAATGCCTTTTAGCAGATGGTGTTCATCTTGACATTGGCATACAAAGCGATGGGTTTCACTGTGGCATTTTCATAATTGACCTTCCCATCCCTCCTCCCCTTTTCTGGTCCCTCTTCTGGCTACGGTCCCCCCCCCACCCCCCCCACCCCACCCCCGTTGTTCCCCTTCCTCCTGTTAGAGAGCCCTCCTTTCTGCCTCCATAGCCCATGGGTTCCCTTACCAGCTCTTCTTTCCCCACTGGCCTCCCATGAACTCTCTTCCTCTATGGGCTCTTTCTAGTTTCGCGGCTTCACACACGCGCGCACACACACACACACACACACACCCCTCACCCACATGTTGCATTTATCAGAGTTTCACTTACCACACTCACCTTAGTGACCTCTCCTACCATCCGTTTTTCTGCAAATGTTATAGTTTCGGTTTTCTTTTCAGAAAAAAAAAAAATGAAATCTCACAGTGTGTGTTACCTTCTCTTTATCTTCTCCTCTGCTGATGGCTGTCTGGGCTGCTTCCGTGTGTGTGTGTGTGTGTGTGTGTGTGTGTGTGTGTGTGTGTGTGTG
>CABHPP010129199.1:0-10809 GCA_902168425.1 Peromyscus attwateri | reverse complement strand
TCTCTCTCTCTCTCTCTCTCTCTCTCTCTCTCTCTCTCTCTCTCTCTCTCTCTCTCTCCCTGTGTGTGTGTGTGTGTGTGTGTGTGTGTGAACATGGCCTGAGCATGCCACAGCTTGTGTGGGGAGGTTCAAGAAAAACTTGCAGGAGTCATTCCTGTCCTTCTGTTTTGCAAGCTGCGTCTCTTCTTTGTCCCGCTGTGCTAAACATCCAGAGTAAGGGCTTCTGAGCATCCGGATGATTCTCTGGTTTCTACCCCTGTCTAGCCCAGGAGCACTAGGGTTATAGATGTGTGCTGCCACATCCAGCTTTGCTGGGGTTAGAACTCACATTATCAGGCTTGTAAGGCAAGCACTTTGACATGAATCATCTCATAGGCCCACTCTCCTTTTACTATTACTATTTTACTATTATTATTATTATTATTATTATTAATTTATGTATATGGGAATTTTGCCTGCTTGTATGTTTGCATACCATGTATGTGCTGTGCCCAAGGAGACCAGAAGATTGTAACAGATCTCCTAGAACTTGTGAACTGCCATGCAGGTACTGGGATTTGAACCCGGGTTCTTTAGAGGACTAGCTAGTGCTCTTACCTGCTAAGCTAACCCTTTAGCCTCCACTCTCTCCCTCTCTCTTTTTTTTTTTTTTTAATAAACTCCAACCTTGCTTTACACTGAATGGTGCTGAAATTATTTCCTGTGATATAGATCAAGATCTCAGTGGAGATCTCCGAGAACTCTCTACACAGCTTAGCGATGAGCGTGGACTTGCATCTCCTGCTGTGGGAGACAGAACCAGGAAAGGTGTTGAGCAGGGAAATGAGGTTATCAATATAATCTACTCCTAACCGTGCTAGGAAAAGGGCCAGCAGGGTGCAGGTTTTAGGCAGACACATCCAGAGGCCGTTGTGGCAATTAGACTCAAGAGGTATTCTAGTTAGCTTTCTATGGCTGTGATAAACACCATAACCAAAATCAACTTGTAAATAGAAGATTCATTTCACTTTACAGTTTAGAGCCCATCACGAGGGGAAGTCAGGGCAGAAACCTGTTTACAGGAACTGAAACAGGGGCCATGGTGGAACACCGCTTACTGGCTTGTTCTCCTTGGCTTGCTCAGCCTTTCTAAGATAACTCAGGAGAACCACTTTGCCCAGGAGTGGCACTGTCTGCAGTCGGCTGGACCCTGTCACATCAATCATTAACCAAGAAGATGCCCCCACAGGCTTGCCTTTAGGTCAAACTGATGGAGGCACTTTCCCAATTGAAGTTTCTTTCCCCCAGATCATTCTGACTTAGGTCAAGTTGATCAAAAACTAACCAGCACAAGAGGGAACCGGGAATGAACAGGGCTGTGGGATGGGTTGAAGAAACATGGGACACCCTTCCCCAGAGATGCCCAGGGCCCTTGCAAGTCTCCCTCTCTGTCTCTCTCCCTCCTTTCTCCCTCTTCTTCCTCTCCTCTCCCTCCATCCAGCCCCACTTCTTCCAGGGAGAAGGACTCACCTTGTGAGATTGTCACCGTTCTCATATGGACTTTGTTTTCCTGTAACAGTGTGTCCACTCTTTCTTTGTTCATACTGTTGACAATAACCTCAATAACTGAAGCAGATGTGGCCTAGGGATGTAGCTCAGTTGGCCTAGTGCTTGACCGGCATGTGTGGAGTTTCTCCAGAACTATACAATGAGAATAGTGGTGCATACCTATAACCCCAGCACTCGGGAGAGCGGGCAAGCATTTCAACATCATTCTTAACTTCCCTGACTACCCCTCCCTCTTCTGCTACATGGATGTTAATGGATGCAGTCTTCTGCAGGCAACCACAGCTTCTGGGGGTTCAAGAAAGTAGTGGCCATATCATGCCAAGAAAAGAGCATTCCCCAACACTGCCATG
The DNA here is from genome assembly GCA_902168425.1 of Peromyscus attwateri. Lineage (NCBI taxonomy): Eukaryota > Metazoa > Chordata > Mammalia > Rodentia > Cricetidae > Peromyscus > Peromyscus attwateri. The sequence goes on along the minus strand of CABHPP010129199.1, from coordinate 8,911 downwards.
TCCTCTGGCTTGCATTCTCTCTGTTCCTTCTCCCATGATGGTCCCTGAGTCCAGAGGGGGATGATAGAGCTGTCCCATTCAGGGCTGTGCATTGGACATTTACTTATTCTTAGGCTTTTCACCAAATATGAGTCTTTGTAGTTATTACGGCCCACTATACAATAACGCTTCTCTAATCAAAGCTGACTGTAGCACTAGTCTCTGGGCATGAGCACAATCGTTTAGAAGGCAATTTGATGTACAAATCATGTCCATATAGCAAAACAGTAGCTGTCGCTTCCCCACGAGGGCCTGTGACCTCCCCAGCCATGAGCTTTTGATCCAGTGCCCAGTACCCGACATGACTCCCTCCTGTGGAATAGGCCTCAAATCTGATCAAAAAGTGGTTAGTTATCCCCATAACATATTTGCCCCTACTGTATCACTGTGTTCATTGTGTCTGGCTAGTCAGCAGAGTAGGACACAGAGTCCACAGCTGAATAAGACTGCGGATGGCAATTCTTCTCCTGCACAGTGTCTTCTGGCACTGTGAGGACTATCCAGCCGAGACAAAGCTTCCAGTTCAGCTATACTGTCCTTTCTGTGTCCTGTGACTAGGGGTTGTAGTGTCTTCAGCAAAGGGTCTTACCATCTGGTTCTGGTGGGCAATGAACAGCAGTGACAATTGTCATGTATAATAAATAATATGTGTGCATGTGTGTATTTAGGTGTTATAAGTTCAAATTCAGTAATTACTCCTGAGGATATGACTTTGCAATTGTGCTTTCCTTTTGACTTACAAAAATTACTGCAGACTCACAGAAAGCTGTGCAAATAGTTTAGACGCCAATGTATCCTTCTCCCCCAATGATGGCCTCTTATATAACTATACAATAGCAAAACAAGGAATTGACATTGGTGGGTTACTAGTAACTAAACTACAGTTACTCACCCCTTCCACATTAAAATCAAATTCCAATTCACCGTTATGTGTGCGTAGGTGAAACTTGAATGAAAGTCTATTAAATGCACAAAGACGAAGTGAAGAGAACAGGGGGAAAACCGATGCTCTCAACAGCCATGGCGGGAAATGTTTCTCATCCAGGGTGCAGCCAGCAGAAGCTGGGATGGCCAAGGATGCCACAGCTAGTGTCAGAAACCTGGTGTTATCTAGAGGGAGCAGAGAGATGCCCGACTTCACCTCAGTTTGCCCCTTAGTGTTCTGTTAACACGCACTAAAGCTCAAAGCAGCTGGCAGAATGGCTAAGAATAGACCCAGGATGACAGAGAACTACTAAGCTCGTGCCAAGGTTAATGTCTAGTTCCGCCAAACTCTTTCATTTTGCCAAAAGAGCCTAAAGTCACTATGTTGAAAATTAATCTGGTCTGGGTTTATATGTTTTCTTGCAATCTGTTCTTTGCACCAGCATTAAAGTATGTGCATCACTCACGTGACAGCTACTATTAATTTCTTTTTTTTTCTCAAAAGAAAAATTGCCATAGAAATGATTGTCCTAGCAAAAAAAGGCTCCACTTTCAATAAAAGTGGTATAAGGAGATCTGTCACATTCTCACTCTGCTACTCATACATTTTCTGCATGTTAGTCAACCTCTGAAAGTGTTCTGAGTCACCGTAACTCAGGGCCTGCTACTGAAAATGCAATTCAGCTGTTCCAGAGGGGAAATCAGATAATGGGTTAATTTGTTATTCAAGTAATAGCACAGGGAGACACACAGCTCAACACTCAATGCCCTTTATTCAAAAAGTCAGTGGATTTCAACTCAGAGTCCAGGCTATAACAAAACCCTCCCCAAGTACACTGTTGCCTTTCAGTATGATTTAAAATGTCAAGCATACATTTGACTACTTAGAATGTGTTTGGTCTCCTTCCTGCCTGTACACAAGTGTTTGTATCAATACTGCTCTAGGTCCTTGAGCTAAGCAAGCCTGGGGACTTTTCTGAACTTTGACCTTAAACAGAGCATGCTCAGCAATGCACAAAGTAAACAATATGTTTGGGGATGCACCAGTCCCCAAAATGCTTTCCTATACAGAGTGTACAGGCTCCCTGAATAAAACCCCCTGCTTCCTTTGTTCAAAGACAGCCCTGTTTTCAGGAAAACTCCAGGAAGTTTCCCTCACTCTTTTATCTTCAGGTTGTGCTCCCTGGCTTTGCCCTTACCAAGTGATGAACCCATTGTATTCCAACTTACCTCTGCTTAGGAGACAAAAATGACTGTTACAATAGCCGAGACTTGAGAAGGGGTCCTTCAGTTTCTTAGTTTATTATAAAGCTTTTAGAGTTATAGGCACATGAAAGAGTTTAGGAGATCTAAAATGATGCAGTGTGTGGGAATAGAATGGACAGGGGTGAGGGGATGTCCTAGCAGTAACTCTTTGAGCTCAGAGGCTCAAACTTTTGTATTTTTGATGTTTTTCCATAACAAATTTTTATTGAAATCCAGTCCAATTCTTTGCTTCATAGGTAGAAAACCCTGTTAGGAGAGCACGTGTGCTTATGACTATGATAGTGTGGTAATAATGATGTTCATAGAATTAGCAATTGCTACTACACTCAGCAAAGTACTTACCCATTTCACCTTGCGCAAAACATAAGAATTAAGGAAATAGTGACTGTTCAGGAAAAGGCAAGTTAAGTTTTGTTTTATAGTGAACATTTTTGGTTATGGAAAACAGATCCCCAAAAAACCCAATGATAATAGCTTACTTACCTTCTGGGTTTTGTCCTAAGTGGTCTGTCTGCACTTATCATGTTGAATCTCATAGTTCCTATATCTGATGTACCTTATTGTTATCGTCTGAATGTGAATTGTCTCCTATAAGTCTCGTGTGTTGAACATTTGATTTCCACTGGTGGGTGATGCCATTTTTTTTTTTTAAGGCTTGAACCTTCTTTGAGGGGTGGAGCCTAGCTAGAGGAAGTGGATCATCGATAGGTGGGCTCTGAGAGTTATTTCCTTTCTGCTCTACTCAGATGTGGGCAAGCAGCAGGCTCACACCACGATGGACTGAATCCCCTCAAACCATGAGATAAAGTAAATCCTCCCACTCTTCAGTTGCTTCTGTCAAGGATTTGGTTGCAGTGATGACCAGAATAACCAACACACCTACGGTGCAGACTTTCTGCACACTTTGACATCTCTGAAATCAAGATGCATCTCTCCACTGCCAGCATAGTTAAGGCATCAATCTGGATCGGATGATTCATGTTTTCAGAGAATGTGCTTTTAAAAGGATATATACTACTTACACTATTGTGTGAATGGGCGGCTATGCCCTCGCATGATGTGGTGTGTGTATAGAGATCAATGGATAATTTTGTTGAGTTAGTTCGTACCTTCCACCTTTATGTGGGTTCCCAGGATCCAACTCAGGTTGCCAGGCTTTGGAGGAAAGGGCCATTCTTTACCCACTGAGGCGTCTCACCTGCCTCAGAGGGTGTGTGTCACTCACATCCAGGCGCTGCATCCACGTGGAGAGAGTTTATTAATAATAGAGAGATGAAGAGAAAGATAGGGAAGAGGGAGACAGGAAGGAAGAGAAGGGAGGGAAAGCGGAGGTGTGCACACCTCGTTGGAATGGAGAGAGGGGGGGAAGGGGAGGGGTTTTTCCTTAAAATAAGGCTTTTATGTCAGGACACAGGGGTGTGTTCCCAAGGGGGCGGGTCAGAATACTAACATTGGTTTCCAAGGAGTGGGTCAGAATACTAACAATGACTACCAACCTTCTGCAACCTCTGAGGGGAAATGTTTCCTCCTAGAGTTAATACTGACATACAAGTAGGGTGTGTTAGTCTGAATTTTCATCACTGTGACAAAAACACCCGAGGTAAACAATTTAAATAAGGAACCATTTCTTTTTCTCATGATTTCAGGTTGCTCGGGTCTGATGTGACATAGAGTTTCATGGTGGTGGAAGCATGTGGCAGAGGAGACCACTCACTTCATGGCAGTCACAAAGAACAGAGAGAGACAGGAACGGAACAGGGTAAGATAAACTCTTATCCATCTCCTTCTCCCTGCCATGGACCACTTACTCAAAACCAGGCCTTACCTCCGCGTTTGGACTGGTTACTTGCCAATAGTCCATTCAAATTTCAAATCCATCAATGGATCGACCTTTGATTCAGTCTTATCCCTCACGATCTAACCCTCTCTGCATGCATCCTCAGAGACTCACCTAGAGGTATGGTTTTCTAGCCTTTAATCTCTAGCGTTAACCAAGTTGACAGCCAAGATTAATCATCACATAGGGCTCGGATTGGGACCATATGGTGTTCCTAAGTAGAAGATGTCAACAGATGAAACTAGACATGCCTAGAAGCAGATTTGAGAAAGAACATCTCCTCAAAATGTCTCCCCCCCACACTCCAACTGATAAGCATGTTGATCCATTATGACAGTAGCAACACCCAAATGTGTGATAGCAAACAGAACTGTCTTGTAACATTTCTTTCCAATCCCAAACACAGATTTATATGCTTGCCATTAGCACGTGTGTACAGCCTTTCCTGATGACAACAAACCCAAAACAGAGCTTGCTTTCATGTCTGATACTATACTACACCTTCTGAGGACATTCCATATGTACTCAAAACCTGTCCTGCAAGACCCTCGTGGACAGGAACTGAAAGTCAGGTTAGAAGGAATATATGAGGTCCTTTAGCAAGGGCCTCATGACATACAAACTCAGCACCTACCACCAAGCACCAGGGGTGACAGGATCAAAGAGTCATCAGAAATGGAGTCCTCCAAAGACACAATCCTGAGGTTCTGGGAATCAAAAAGAAATGCAATCATTTGCTTCATTAGTATTTAAAAATGCAAAGTTATCTATTCACTGGTATTTTGTATAGTAATATAATAGTAATAAAAAGTATTTTCAAACTTAAAAATGATTGAGACAGACACGTTTCCTTACTGTTCTTTCCTGTGTGATGGGTTTTTTTTTCCTCTACCCTTTTATCCTCTATGTATAGAAGTCTTCTGTATATGTATAGCCCTTTCATGTCAATTTATTTTCTTAATATCATATGAAGTAGAGGAACATCTTGTAATGAAAGATGCATATAGTTAAATAAAATGTATTAATATTCCCATTTTTACAGATTAGAGAATTGAAACACACAGAGATTAGTTAACTTGGCCACATCCCCCCAAAGCAGCATGTGGTTTGATTGGTACTGAAGACTGACTTCCCCATAAGCATCATGTTGTGGTGTAGATGGTACTGAAGACTGGCTTCCCCATAAGCATCATGTTGTGGTGTAGTTGGTACTGAAGACTGGCTTCCCCATAAGCATCATGTTGTGGTGTAGTTGGTACTGAAGACCGAGCTCCCCACAAGCATGAGCTGAGAGAGTCTAACAGCTGCTGCTGAAGGATCATCACCCACTAACAGAAATATCAGAAGCAGGATTGGGCAGAGGAAGAAGACAGGCTGTGATACAGACATGCTAAAACCTCAATCAACCTGGCAAAAAGTGCTGGAGTAAACGGCTCATCAGAGCCCCTTTAAAAGCTGAAGTCAGTCGCACAGGACACTGGCTGCCTGGGGATGGTGTCACACTTGCAAGTGAAGTAGCTCTCTGTGGCTGAGTCAGACCTGGAGTGCATGGACAGCTGGAGCTGCCAGCTGACTGCATTTCTAGCAGTCAGACATCAAGTTATCTCCTGAGAGGCGGGGAAATGCAAGCTTAATACAATACCTGTTTACAGAAAAAAAAGTTGGATGAATGATTCAATCCAAGCAGTCTGGTTTCAGAGCTCACACTTCTGTGTATATGTGGTTTGTTAACGATTTTTAAAGTATGTGTTAATTATACACAATAATGGGTTTCATTATGACATTGTGGAACATGTATATAATGCATTTTGATTAAATTCACTCCATCACCCTCTCTTGTCCCCATCCACCTCCTGCTAACCCCCTCCATCTTCCCACCAGTCCCTCATCCCACCTGACCCTTGTCTCAAACCTAGAAAAGTTCATCAGGGTTACTTCCAGAAACATGAATGATTTAGAAGTGGCTAAATCATTGAGGAAAATGTTAATCCCTCCACCAGTAACCATTGACTGTTTCTGAATCTCCAGTTAGGATAGAACTTTGTGAGTCCCTCTAGCCTCCGTGATGGATTGTTGATGGGCTCAACATTGTGCAGGTCTTGTGTAGGTAACCACAGCTGCTGAATGTTCATGAATATGGTGGTCACACAAGCCCCAGACTCATACTTCTGAGTGCTACCCAAAGGAAGCATCAGGAGTAGACCCTGGTGGGCCTTCAGTGCCAGGCTGGAAACAGACCCAGGACCAATCTCTCTTCCTCTAGGCCACACTGTCCTCAGAATAAAGAGACTCACATGGGCGAGATCCAGGAAAGGCGCAAAGCTACACAGAGAAACCCTGTCTCGAAAAAAAAAAAAAAAAAAGAGACTCACATCGATAACAGGTCAAAGACCAAACTCCCAGCATACATTTCTACCCTTAGAGTAAAGCTTTGTGGTTTTATCAAAATAACATTAAATCAGATCTGGTTTGGGGGGATTCTTCTAACTTTGTAGTTTTAATGTGGGGGTGATTTGCATCTGATAGTTGTTAAACAGTCTGCAGTCATAAGGTATTTATATCATGTTCATGTTCAAGTGACATTATCTTTAAATAACTTTATAGTGGAGACAAATTATTTGCACTGGAAGCTGTGTGTTTTCTTTCCTTTGAGAAGGCCTCGCTCAAAGGCCCCACTCTTTGACTCAAGTCAAAGAGATGTTATACTAGGACCATGGATGTAACAGCACATGTTCAAGTCAGGGCCAGCACCCAACCCTGTGGGGTTGTCAGTCATGGGCTCTGATTTGCACAGGGGCATTTGTTCTGTACATGTTTCTTTGTGAGTTCAGACGGAGAGTTGTGGGGCAATGTCCTGTTTCTTAATTCATCTTTGTTCATCGCCGACTTGTAGGACACAGGGTTTGAAGTAATTCCCTGCAGTCACCTGCTTTCAACACACAGCACTAGTGGTGCAAGGCCAGGGGTCCTCTACCACAGCATCCTTTTCAGCCTCCACGCTGAGTAAGGGGAGAAGTTGCAGACCCAGGAGTAGCTGACAGTTTCTCCTGGGCAAGGGTGTTATTCTCAAGGCCACATCCTCACTGGAAGAGCCCACCCCTTACATCTGTGAGTTCACTGCACACGTTTCAATCTGTTTCGTGTGTGTGTGTCTGTGTGTGTGTGTGTGTGTGTGTGCGCGTTTTACACGCAGCCTAGTTTGGCCTTGAACTGACGGTGTTGCCAAGGATGACCTTAAACTCCTGATCCTCCTGCCTCTAGCTCCCAACAGGATTATGCTACCACACCCAGCCTTATGGGGTGCTGGGGATAGAATTCAGGATTTCATAAATGCTAGGCAAGCATTCTGAGCTACATTTAACGGTTCTATATCCCCGGCTTCCACATCCTGTTTTCATCATGTCACAAATTCACAGGAGACACAAGCCCTCAGCAGAGAAGGGATCTTTCGATCTGAGGAGTGTGTGAAAGGGAAAAGAAAAACAAGGGAACTCATGGAACCATAACAGCAGGGTGAAATGGATGATGAGGAGAAAAGGAAGAGAAGAAACCAGTGTTCAAACCCAAAGTAAGGCTTTCTGATGGAGAAGCACGTCTTTTCTAAACTCGAGGCAGGGCTTCACCTAAATGAACGAAGGATGTGAATGTGAAGATGTTTTGCCTGTTTGTAAAAATGATACTGACTGAGAAGACATTACTCCCGTTCAAAATCCACTTAAGAAAGATCTGTCTTCTCTTCTGGCTGTTATTCTTGGATCCTTCATCAGTCCGTAAGAACATGGACCTTTGTGCTGACCCTGAGGCCTAAGCTCTGCGTAAAAGACCTGGCTTATGCACTACAGTGTGTCTATCTTTTTCTGTTCAAGTTTTAGAGTGAATATTAATTGTGCGTGGCAATGGGTTTCATTATGACATTTCCATACATGCACATAACACACTTTGATCATACCCCCCCCCCACAGCCCTACCCACCCTGTTTTGCTTTGATCAGCTCCGAAGAGGGCTGCAGTGTTGCACAAAGAAGTTTCCAGAAATGAGCGTTGAGCAACAGTCTCATCAAACACTTCAGCCCCTCAGTCAGACTCATATCGGTGGGAAAATCGGCTTTTACTAAAAGCCAATGAGCAGATATGCCATGATGTCTCTAAGTGAGAACTGAAAAAAAAATCCATTCTCTTTCACTGAGAACTTTTGTTCTCTTTGTCTGTTGGTGCAACCAGAACGTGTTCAACTTCAGGGGTCTTACAATATGCAAATACACTAAGAGAAATATTCATTTATTAACATTTTTGTTAAAATAAAAATAAAATAGCTGTAGTTTTAGATGCTGTAGGTAGAGAGGTAGAATATAATGTGAAATAACCATTGCTGGCTGTATGAAAAGGCTACAGATGGCCTTTGTGAGAAGGCAAGATATGAGCAGACACTGGAGAGTGTAAAGGGACAAATAGTATGTTTATCTGGGAACACATTAGGTAATAGAAGAACAAGTTAAATAAAGGCTATGTCATAGAATTAAAAAAATAAATTAATTAATTAATGCATAAAAGAACTGAGTAGCTGCCTTGTCAAAATGACAAGGTGGCCAGAAATGGTGGCCAAGTTTATGAATAAGTATTCAGTGTCAATTGTTGTCAGGGAAATGCAAATCAAAATCACAATGGATTATCAGGGTACCTGTGTTACCTAGCAAGGAAACTGAATAGAAGCAACAACATGATCTCATTGGTAGGAATGTAAATTGTTTTACCCACTGTAGAAAACTGTATGTTGATTCCTAAAAGAGAAAAAAAAATGTGGAACTATTATATATATGACTGAGCAGCACCACATATGCTTATATAG
>CABHPP010129198.1:23521-48490 GCA_902168425.1 Peromyscus attwateri | reverse complement strand
CCAGCTCATGCACTGAGGACAGATCCCGGTCCCAGTGCCTGGATGCCTCTCAAACAGATCAAGCTAATCAACTGTCTCAATTATCCAGAGGGCCTGATCCAGTTGGGGGCTCCTCATCTATTGGTTCATAGTTCATGTGTATCCATTCGTTTGGCTAATTGTCCCTGTGCTTTTTCCAATCTTGGTCTCAACAATTCTCGCTCATACAAACCCTCCTCTTTCTCACCAATTGGACTCCTGGAGCTCCACCTGGGGCTTGGCCAAGAATCACTGCATCCAGTTCCCTCAGTCATTGGATGAGGTTTCTAGCATGACAATTAGGATGTTTGGCCATCCTATCACCAGAGTAGTTCAGTTCGGGCTTTCTCTCGACTATTGCCAGCAGTCTATTGTGGAGGTATCTTTGTGGATTTCTGCGGACCTCTCTAGCACTTTGCTTCTTCCTGTTCTCATGTGGTCTTCATTTATCATGGTCTCTTATTCCTTGTTCTCCCTCTATGTTCTTGATCCAGCTGGGATCTCCCGCTACCCTAAGCTCTCTTTCCCTCGACCCTTGCCCTTCATTACCTCCACTCACGTCCAGGTTGTTCATGTAGATCTCATCCATTTCTCTGCCATTGGGCGATATCTGTGTCTTTCTTGGGGTCCTGTTTACTAGGTAGTCTCCCTGGAGTTGTGAGTAGGAGTCTAGTCATCTTTGTTTTACATCTAGTATCCTCCTATGAGTGAGTACATACAATGTTTGTCTTTATGAGTCTGGGTTACCTCACTCAGGATGATTTTTTCTAGATCCATCCATTTGCCTGCAAACCTCATGATGTCATTGTTTTTCTCTGCTGAGTAGTATTCCATTGTGTATATGTACCACATTTTATTTATCCGTTCTTCAGTTGAAGGGCATCTAGGTTGTTTCCAGGTTCTGGCTATTACAAACAATGTTGATATGAACATAGCTGAGCAAGTGCCCTTGTGGTATGATTGAGCATTCCTTGGGTATATGCCCAAGAGTGGTATAGCTGGGTCTTAGGGGAGATTGATTCCCAATTTTCTAAGAAAGCGCCATATTGATTTCCAAAGTGGTTGTACAAGCTTGCATTCCCACCAGCAGTGGAGGAGAGTTCCCCTAGCTTCACATCCTCTCTAGCATAAGCTGTCTTCAGTGTTTTTGATCTTAGCCATTCTGACAGGTGTAAGGTGGTATCTCAGAGTTGTTTTGATTTGCATTTCTCTGATGATTAGGGATGTTGAGCAGTTCCTTAGATGTCTTTCAGCCATTTGAGCTTCCTCTGTTGAGAATTCTCTGTTTAGTTGTATAGCCCATTTCTTAATTGGACTGTTGGGCATTTTGATGTCTAATTTCTTGAGTTCTTTATATATTCTGGGTATCAGACCTCTGTCAGATGTGGGGTTGGTGAAGACCTTTTCCCATTCTGTAGGCTGTCGCTTTGCCTTGTTGACCATATCCTTTGCTCTACAAAAGCTTCTCAGTTTCAAGAGGTCCCATTGATTGGTTGTTTGTCTCAGTGTCTGTGCTACTGGTGTTATATTTAGGAAGTGATCTCTTATGCCAATGCGTTCAAGACTACTTCCTACTTTCTCTTCTAGCAGGTTCAGAGTAACTGGATTTATGTTGAGGTCTTTGATCCACTTGGACTTAAGTTTTGTGCACAATGACAGATATGGATCTATTTGCAGCCTTCTACACGTTGATATCCAGTTGTACCAGCACCATTTGTTGAAGATGCTTTCTTTTTTCCATTGTACACTTTTGGCTTCTTTGTCAAAAATTATATGTTCATAGGTGTGCAGGTTAATGTCAGGGTCTTCAATTCGATTCCATTGGTCCACATGTCAGTTTTTATGCCAGTACCAAGCTGTTTTTATTACCGTAGCTCTATAGTAGAGTTTGAGGTCAGGGATTGTGATGCCTCCATAGGTTGTTTTATTGTACAGGATTCTTTTGGCTAGTCTGGATTTTTTGTTTTTGCATATGAAGTTGAGTATTATTCTTTCCAGGTCTGTGAAGAATTGTGTTGGTATTTTGACGGGGATTGCATTGAATCTGTAGATTGCTTTTGGTAAGATTGCCATTTTTACTATGTTAGTCCTGCCTATCCATGAGCATGGGAGATCTTTCCATTTCCTGACATCTTCTATTTCTTTTTTCAGGGACTTAAAGTTCTTGTCATATAGGTCCTTCACTTGCTTGGTTAGTGTTACCCCAAGGTATTTTATATCATTTGTGGCTATTGTAAAGGGTGATGCATCTCTGATTTCCTTCTAGAACAGCCTGTTTGTCAATTGTATATAGGAGGGCTACTGATTTTTTTGAGTTGATCTTGTATCCTGCTATGTTGCTGAAGTTGTTTATAAGCTGTATCAGTTCCTTGGTTGAATCTTTGGGGTCACTCAAGTATACTATCATGTCATCTGCAAATAGGGAAAGCTTGACTTCTTCCTTTCCCATTTGTATCCCCTTAATCTCCTTATATTGTCTTATTGCTCTGGCTAGAACTTCAAGTACTATATTGAATAAGTATGGGGAGAGCGGACAGCCTTGCCTCGTTCCTGATTTTAGTGGAATCGTTTTGAGTTTCTCTCCATTTAATTTGATGTTGCCTCATACTTAAACACAATAAAGGACCTACCTAAATTTTACAACTCACCTGGAAAGGTAGGCCATGTCTTGCATTTAAGAAATAAAGCAGTTGTGATGTAGAGAGGGAGTGAGTGGAATGGCTGTGGGGGTGGAGGTAGGAAGCAAGCACTTCTCTGGAAAAGTTAGTTGAGATTTGTTGATTCTTGGCCTGAATGATACAGAACATCATGGAGGATCATTCTATGAGATAGAGCATCATGGAGAATCATGAGATGAGATACAACCTCATGCAGGAAAGTATGGGGAGAATAAGTCTCATCAGTGGGAAAGATGCTTCTGAATCACCTCTGGCAACCAACTTGTGCTATGCTCTGTGTGTGTGTGTGTGTGTGTGTGTGTGTGTGTGTGTGTGTGTTGTATTTCTACTACCTATATATTGAGGTTACATTGGCTCTGCTGAGATATTGATAAATAATATCTTTATCTTAAAGTCAGTTGGCTATTGACTTTTATGCCATTTGCAGACTTAATTCTCCTTCGGCATGACTACACCTTTGGTCCACCACTATATCCATCGGTTCCCAGTGTGACAATCTACCATTTAAGGCTGAAAACATAGAATAATTTTTAATGTCTCTTAATTTGTATAGAATGTTTCTCATAATTACTTTATAAACAATATAGTACAATTACATTGTATGCATTATTACAAGGCAGGAGGTCTGTAGGTTTCATGTAAGTATTATTCCATTTTATTGTTAGGCTTGAACTTCTATGACTTTTTGTGTCCCAAGGATCCTGAATCCAGAGTTTTGTGCATTCTAAGAGAAAATGGTCATAGTCTCATAAGTTATGGGGGAAAGTACCTGGATTTCTGGTGGACAGCAGACATTATTCTGCTTATAGCGCATTTCAGTGATGGAAACTAGATGACTGGATCAACAAAGCAAGTAAAATGCACTCATTCATGTGTGTGCATTCATTTCTGTGTATACATAAATTCAGTAAAATATGCATTGATAGTAGCAAAGGTGACAATGTTAGGGAGAGTGAAATAAGACACAACTCAAGACAAGTCTATTGGAAGAAGTGACTCTGAAAAAAAAGACTGAGAAACAATATTTTCCAGTGCTAAGGCTCAGCCCTGTTCATGTTGTAAATGAAGAACACAACTGAAGAAAGAGCCCTGCTGAGATGAGAATTCATGGGCCAACAAATTTGACTCTTTGTGGCCTCATTGCTTCTTCTTAATAAAATTGCACAGCACTGTACAGTCACAACATTGTTTTGAGACTAGAAAGATGTAATGTTTATTGTCACTTGCTGATTCCTTGAGCTTAGAGTAGTTTCTGCAACCAAAGAACCTCAATAAATACTTGTTGAATCAAAGAATTCACATTGATTTTAGTGTTGATTCAACAGGGGCATTGTTGGAAATATTTTCAGATGTATTTCCATATATTTCCATATTCTCATTCTTTATTTTGCCTTGGAGGCTTCACTTCCACCCAAGCAGTGAGTTTTAGTGCTTTAGAGAAACATGACATACCTGCTAAATCAATAAATTCTTTTCTCCAGTTTGACTGTAAAAATAGAATTTTTTTGGTTTAAATCTATATTTTGATAATAAAGATTGTAAATCAGGCTTTGCAAGGACAAATAGGAGTTTCATTAAAATTAACTCTGTGTGTGTGTGTGTATGTGTGTGTGTGTGTGTGTGTGTGTGTGAGAGAGAGAGAGAGAGAGAGAGAGAGAGAGAGAGAGAGAGAGAAAGACAGACAGACAGACAGACATAGACACAGAGAGGGGGACAGAGAGAGAGAGAGAGAGAGAGAGAGAGAGAGAGAGAGACAGAGACAGAGACAGAGACACAGAGAGAGACAGAGAGACAGAGAGAGACAGAGAGAGACAGAGACAGAGAGAGAGACAGAGAGAGACAGAGAGAGACAGAGAGACAGAGAAACAGAGAGGGAGAGGGGGAGAGAAAGACATTGAGATTTTCATGCCTTTTAAAGCATGGACTGGAGTTATGTCTCAGTGGTAGAGTCTTTGCTGAACATTCATGCATCCAGGATTCTACCTGTAGCACACCAATCCTTTCAAAACATCAAACTCAGAGGGTTCACGTAGTGTTGTTTTTCTAGATGTACAGAGGGAATGTACAAGAAGAAATTGGTCCATTTTGCCCAAGATATAGAAGTGGAGAGGAAGAGTAGTAGGAAGAAGAATAGAAGGCTGAGAAGGAGACAAAACAATTTGAGCAAGAAATCTTTCCAATCCAATACCTCCAGACTTGAATGATGATGGAGAGGAAGAAGACACAGATAATTCTGAAAATGCAGTTTTTCCTCTCTGTCTGAACAAAAATAGCTTTTAGCAATACATTTATTGACATTGTATGAGATGAAAAGCCTCAGGATTGCTGTCATGTTGGTGGGTGGATAGTGGGAATGACTTAGAAAAACCCTTCTTAGAATGGTGCACATCAGTCTCCTTTAATGAGCTTCAAGTCCTTTTTAGCAGATCTCTTGATCCAATACAGAATTTCTGATTTAGAGACAAAAATTTACTGACAACCCCTCAGGTATGGAGGACTTGGGTATCTAGAGACCATACTGAAGCCGTCACTAGTGGGGAAGAGTGCTGACCCACACTCAGAATATAAAGGACTGGCAATTTGGAAGCAGGCAAGAAATGGAATCTGTGGCACAATTTCTAGAACTCCCTTTTCTGTGGGTGTTATGCAAGAGACCTGGATTTTCCCATAAACACACTTGGAAGCTCCAAGTTCAGCAGAGCAGCAAAGCTTGGAGTCAGTATTAAGATGATTCTGCATGCAGAGGGTGTGATAGTGGATACTGAGGCAGGAAAAATCACCACTGTTCTTGTGGGAGCAGAAATATAAATGATGTACTTTAACTAAAGAATCTAAGACTTAGGTAAGAACAATGTTATTTTGTAAACAAGCCAAGGTTTCTGGGTTAATACTAAAATTTATTTTAGTTCTTAAATAATATAGTGGATGGGATGTTTTGTGAAAGACAGGTTGTGGTTGAAATTGGAAAACTAAATGTTTTTCATCTGAATGTACAACAAGTACGATATATGTTAACTTATATGTTAATATATGTGTCTTACTAAGCATCTCTGTCTACCCTCAGACTGCAAGCTCTTTGAGAAAAGGAACATTGTCTGTCTTGTGCATTTGAGTAGGTGCACAACAGATATTTGAGCAGTGAATTTATAAGGGAAAGAAGGACCAAAGAAAAATGGCATTGACCAGCAGTGATCCAAAAATATAAATAGGACACAACAATTAAATTATTTCCAAGTACATCCAGAAAGTTTGTATCATGTTAACAGTAAAGGTCAGAATGTAGTATGCTTGATATTCAAGGGGAAACTACACTGCAAAAAGCAATGTAATTAGCTGAAATTTTTACCCTAAGAGGGTTTCACAGGACCTGTTTATTTTCCTCTTTATGGTTTCCATAAATTTACCTTTTTACTGTTGTGCAAGTCCTTGATGAAAAAATGTTATGCAAGCCATTGCACACAAACACAGGCCAATGAGCTACTGCTTTAAGGAATGTAACTATAAGCTGCAATGGCAAGATCACTGGGAGATGGAATTAGAACTTAAAGGCTATAGCAAACCATGACTGCATGATGCAAACTAAGACTGGTGAGGGCAAGCAAGGCTTCCAGACTTTCTCAGCATCATCTTCCCCAGCACCAAGGACTGGAATGTGGGAAGCTGACAGCCATAAGCAATCAAAGGAAGACTATTCTGTCAAAATTAATTTTTTTTAAATTGTAAAGTTTTATGTTTAATTTCAAATTTTAACATTTTGAGAATTACACACACAAATACATTGTATGTTACACCATTTATATTTTTCTCTCTCTCCATGAAAACTCTTCCCTTGTCCCCTCATCCTTCTGGAATACATGGCCTCTTCAATAGTTATTATTGATATATACATATGTACATATATAACATATGTAGTTACATATATAAAGAGTTACATCTATTTATATTTGTATCTGTAGCTAAGTCTATTTATTGTTGTTTATAACTCATGTCTTTAGGGCTGAACATTTGCAACTGACTAGCTTACCAAGGAGCTTGACACTAAAGAAAATGGATTCTCCTTCTCTTAGCAGCCTGTGGCTCTTCATCTAGGGGTGGGTCCTTGAAAAAGTTATCTTACTCATCAAAAGTTGGCACATCAGCTGGTGTGGTCATTGTGCAGGTGTTGTTTAGGAAATCACATTGCTGAGATTTCATTGGTGCAGCATCTGCCTTGTGTCTAGAAAACACCATTTCTTGCATTTCCACCCTGACTCTTACAGTCTTTTCACCCTTGTCTGAAAAGTTACCTGAGCCCTAGTTGTACAGGTTGTATTGCAGACGTAGAAACTGGGGTTAGACAGCCTACAGTCACTCATTATCTGTGTTCTGATTAGTTGTAGATCTCTGTAGTAGTCTTCATTTGCTGCAAAAAAAAAAGCGTTTTGTTAAGGGAGTGAGAGCTATACTTATCTGGTGACATAAGGATAGATATTTAGAAGTAAGTTAGAAGCTATATTGATTTAAGAAAATAGCTGTAGTAAGACCTCCTACAGAGGCTATGGCCTTCCCAGTCATGGACAGTTGGCTAGGTAGATCAGTGGAGCAGAACAGGAGACTCAAATCTAATCACATACAGTTGTAGTCATCTCAAATTTGACAAAGATGTTAAACATAAACATAAACATCTTTAATGGTCCTGAAAAACTCGATGTGTACATATATAAGATTTTTTTTGGAGCCATAGCTATTAACCAGCAGAAAAATCAACTCCAAATTTCCTTAACGTGATCATTGTTAGATATAAACACAGTCAGTACCCTACAAGATGTATGTACAGGAAAGAACTTTCTGAATAAGATGACATTTGCTCCTGAATTAAGGCCAACAATGAATGGGACCTCATAAAATGGGGGAAAACAAAAAACAAGCAAAATAACAACAAAATACTTCTGTATAGCAAAGAAAACAATGAATTTGGTGTAAAGGAAGCCTGAAGAATATATAAGACTTTGTGTCATCTATATATGAAACAGAGGGTTAATATCAAGAATGTAGAAAAAAACCAAAATACAAAGAATCAGGAAAACAAATGACCTAATGAAAAATGAGCTATGTATCTTTAAAGAGAACTCTTAGTGGAATAAATAATAAGAAATATCTTTTACAATATCTAATATCCTTAGCAGTAAGGAAAATACAAATTTAAACTACCTTGAGATTTTTTATCCCAGTAAGAATACCTAAGATTAAAAAAAAAAAAGACAAGACATTCTGGTAAAGATTTAGGGAATAAGGAACTGTCATTCACTGTTGGTAGAAGTACAAACTGGGACAGTCTCTATAGATGTCAGTGTGGGGAATTCTTATAAAGCTAAACTCAGGTCTACTCAGCTGTAGTACTCATGGTATATACTTCAAAAGACTCCATATCCTACATACACATAGAAAGTTGTTTGGCTGTGTTCACTGTCCCTCTATTCACAATATTAAGAAAATGAATAGCTTAGATGACCATCAGCAGATGAATGGTAGTGAAAATGGGGTCTATATCCACAATGGAATTCTATTCAGCTATTAAGAAAAAACGAAGTCATGAAATTTACAGATAAATGGATGGAACTGGAAAATATTGTACTGAGTGAGCTAATCCAGACCCCAAAAGACAAACACCATACATGGGCTAGCTCAGAATCTTTAGATTTGAATTCATAACCTGTAGTAACCATACAAGCCGGGAAGGTAGGAAGGGACCATGGTGTGAAGAAAAGAGAAGGAGCTCTAGAAAGGAGGGATAGTAGAGCACAGGTGCTGTGAATGGGGAAGAGGAAAACTGGGGGAGTGGCTTAACTGAGAGAGGGAAGGGTAAAGCTGAGGAAGGGGGAAGGATAAATAACACTAAGGCTATTTGGAAAAGCTACATGGAAACCTATTGTTTTACAAGCTTACATAAAAATACACTGTATCTCTCTCACACAGTCTCCCCCCCCCCCCGTGTGTGTGTGTGTGTGTGTGTGTGTGTGTGTGTGCAGTTTAAATGGAGTTACAACACATGGGCTGATAATCTCAATTTCCATCAGCCAGAGACTATCGGACAAAAACTCCAGTGCTGATCAAGAGAAATCTTTTGGGTTGTTGGCCAGGGAGTGTTTAATAGACTTCTCAAACAATATAAGATATCGTCATTGTCCTTTGTTGATTCACAGACCTTGAAGATACCACACACTCCAGACACAAGGTTTGGACTAATTGATCTGGAAATGATCTGAAAGCTTCCTCGAGAACTGGCTTTTATAGTATTGGAATGTGCTGTAAAAAGTGCCAAGCAAGAAAAGTAATCAGTAGTACACATCTGTAAAGCCTGCAAACCACAACAATGAATAGCATGACAAGATAATCCCAATGATGCAATAATGACACTTGTATCCTGAGAGTAACCAACAGCTATATAATTGGACTCAAGTTCTCCTCAGCAGAAGGGAATTCATGCCTGATATTATAAACCTAGCCACCAGCTACCTCTGGAAAGTCTTCAACTTACCATTTCAAAAATGGGTGAGGAGTTTCAGCACATATAGTACAGAAGGAAATGGCAACACAAACATTTTGTGACATACTAATAGTTTCTTCTTTTTCCTGAAAGAAGATACTACAAAATCATAAACATAGATACAGATGTATATTTACATATGTGTGTATACATGTAGATACAGGTTTAGTGAAGTCCTGAGTATATGCTTTGTCTGACACAAGCACAGCCATATCAATGACCCCCAAAGTCTCAGCCCCATGAGAGTGGCAAAGATTTACACAAAAGAGGCTCAGAGGGATGGCAAAGCCTTTCTTGAGTCTGAGTTCAAATGTTGATAGTATATGCAGAAAATGTCCTCTGCAGTGTAGCTTCCTTGCCCCAAATATAGCCTGAAGACTGCTCTTCCACAGAAAATGCTCTAAGATTAGCTTTTCCTGCCCCTTGATTCAGATGTATACAATAAGTCTCAATTCCTTATTCAGCTGTATGTTATAACCTCACTATATTTAAAAGACATGCTGAGCTTCTGGGTTACTGTGGCAACCATCAGAGAGCCCAGCCCACCTAATGATCCTAATTTCTCTGTGTCCAGATGTCAATCCTTTCTTCATTCCCCTGCCATCACCTTTAGTCAGTCCCTAGAGCCATGCAGGACATGTAAGGCTTATACTGGTATGAGAAAGAAGTAGGCAAACCAATGTAGAAGTGAGTGTAGTTATAAATGTAGATGCAGATACATAGACAAAGATATAACTGTAGGTATGGATAGAGGGGATACAGATATCAATGTACTTGTGGAATTAGATGATGAAGTAAATGTGAAATTGGTAAAAGTGTAGATATAAAGGAGTCCAGATATATGTAAAAACACATGGACATATAGGCATATTTGTGGGTATGGATGCAGATTATGTGTACATAGAGATATGGGTGCAGGTTTAGATGATGTAGAGGTAGGTGAATAGATATACATGTAGGTGGAGATATAGGTATATTTGATATAAATACATAGATAGAGGTGTAGATGAAAAAGATGTAGATATGTGAGTAAATCTGGGCATCTATGTAGAAGAGGTAAATTAGGCACTGATGTTAATGATACAAATGTATAGCTTGAGATTATATAGCTACATATGTAGATAGAAAAATGATAGAGAGATACATAGGCATGTGCCTGTGTCTAACTTTTACATGCTTCTCTAGTCTCTTTCCCCTCCCATATTTCTCACACATTACATATTCTTTCTGTTTCATGCATGCACCATGCTCTTTAATGCCCTGTGCCTTTTCTTTATTCTGCCTGGAAACCCTTGTCTTCCTCAACATGATAGTTTTTTCAAGAGTTGGACCAGATATCACATTTTCTAGGAAACTTTTTTATACTCTTTCCACAATGAGCCTTTTTATTGATTCCTATGGTGCCCCTTTTTTTCTGCACTGGTACTCATCACCTGGGGAGGTCATTGTCTTCTGGATGAGGAATGTGGTTGGAAGGAGCTAAAATCAAAGTATTTCTCAAACTGGGGTCTACTATATTCTATGCTAATAGCTTATATCTGAGTACATCCTGGTATCTTAGTGCACCAAAGATTTTGTTTGCAATTGAGTTGGTGCTAAAAAAATGTCTCCTGTCACAGTTAATGGGGGAAGCACCAGGGAAATCTGATTCATAAGCCATGTGCGTTTACCTCGTGGAGGTCAGATGGCCCCATGGTGTGAGGTACTAATGAAATTTCACAGTTGCTCAGACAGACAGGAGGGACAGAAGACACGAGTCATGGCAGGGTGTGGTGACGATCAAAACTGCATCCTCTGCCTTATTTATGTGCTACTTAAGTTAAATTCTTGGTGCTGCGGTTTGAATGATATCTA
Source organism: Peromyscus attwateri (assembly GCA_902168425.1). Classification (NCBI taxonomy): domain Eukaryota; kingdom Metazoa; phylum Chordata; class Mammalia; order Rodentia; family Cricetidae; genus Peromyscus; species Peromyscus attwateri. Next base: position 37,414 of record CABHPP010129198.1, on the reverse strand, counting down.
TAGACGTGTTCTATATTTTATCTGCTGGAGAGTATGGAATGTACAGACTGTCTGTTGATGGTTAACAACAGCATAGATAGTGAGACAGTGGCAGCCTCTCTTCCCCTTCTGCTTAAGTCGAGGCTGGTGATAAAGCTCGTGAACTCTAGTCTACAGGCTTGGGTGCAAATTCCTTATCTCCCATCACCCTCTGAGTGGCCTTGGGAAGATTTCCACGCCTTTATGTATATCTACACATATACATCAATATTTTATTTTTGATTTAACACATAATATATGTATAATAATATGAACACATATAGTGTTTGACATAGTTAATGCAAGGTACAATAGATAGAGGTAAATAGTATTCCCGTATCCCCCATACTTATCATTTCTGTACGTTCTGAAGATTTTAAGCCTTAATGACCACATTGAAAAAAATGGGGAAAATACTGGTATCTATTGTACCTAGTAGTTAAATAAGATAGTCCAGGTCAACACACGACAGGGACACTTCCTCATCAGTGTTTATTAAGGAACTATTCACAATAATAATGTTATGGAACCAATGCATGTGATCAATGACAGGCCAACAGATAAGGAAATGTGGTATATAGATACATAGACAATGACTTTTTCCCCCAACAAAAAGGATGATATTCTACAATAAGATGGGTGCAAGTAGACTTTCATATTAAATGAGTAAGCCAGTATCAAAAAGACAAATATTGAATGTTTTCTTTTATTTGAAGTTCCTAAATGTTATATAGTCATGTAAAATGATGCATGTTTATATTTAATGAAAGTAGAAGTGAAATCATCCAGAGGAACAAAGGGAATTAAGAGAGAGATGGTGAATTAAAGGGTGGGAGAATGGGGTGGTGGAGTCATATACTCCACCTATAGTTAAATCTGTAACAATACCTTTAAAAAGCTCACACTCAGAGTACTTTGTAATGTGTTTGACACAAGGAGTCCTGCTGCTTACAAAGTTCACATTTTTAGACAATCTAAGGGCAGATGCTAGATATTATTAAACTTTGTTCATTGAACAATGCATCAACTCGGAATCCACAAAGAGTAAAACAATCACTAATGAAAATTCCCCTTTTTCTCTCATTGTTTCTCACAAAGGGACTCAGTATTTCTTGAATAGGTCATGACTGAAGCAGAAAATATGCCACACTGTACCCCATAATTACATATAAAATACTATGTGTAATTAAAGCTAAAACATATTCATAAAGAATTTCCATACAAACATATTTATATGTGTAATATATGGATGTGTGCATGCATGCATACTTATACACGCATGTATATATACTTACACATGTACAATAGGATCCTGGATGTCACCTGGAATACATAACTCACAGCTCTTGGAACCATATGCACCTTCTGTGATGTGCTTTGCTGCTAGTCATTCCTGGGTCCTTTCATTTTAGAAAATTATGCTTTTATTGACAACTGGTTGTCCAATTCCTCTATCATTCCATCCTGGTGGCAATCTCATCCTTTCTCCATTCCTTTGTGTTGTTTTAATATATCCTTCATGAACTTTATACCTGGATCCTAGCTTTATTTCTAGTCCATTCATTTTCTAGGTCTCCCAAGCCTAATAGCTCCTACCTCTGCAGGGACAGCATTTCACCTTGCTTCCACTAGCTCTACTCTGAGGGAGTTCTGCCAGCGCTAGTAGTTCAATGTACATTGCAGTGCATAGACATATTCTCATGAGCTCCTTTATTGTTTCAGAATGCTTTGGTTCTCTGACTATAATCTTATCATCAGAAGGAAGTCTAGAAGTATGCAAACTTGAATATTCACAGTGATTCACCCACCAGAGACTTCCAAGGCAATCTCACCAGAACCAGATTAGGTATCCAAAACAGAACCCCCAGAGACTTATCTGTGGCCAGACTCCAATTTCACCCTTCCCTTCATCTGCCTTCAGTTTCTTTCATCATATGTACCAGTAGTGAGAGGACTCAGTAAGGGAGCTTGAAACAGTCATGCTACTGACTGTTTCCTGAAGGAGATGTGGAGGCAATTTCCATGGTGACAGGCTCATTATTAGCATGAATGGTCAAGAGAAAGATGGGAAAAGACCTGAACAGACATCTTGAACACCCAGGCGTATATCTAATAAACCCACAGGGAAGCCTACAGTGCCACTAGTGAAGAGAAAAGTGAAAATCAAGAGCATGACAGATTGGGGTTTTAGAATCCTTCAGTAGATCCAGATAGAGTCTTCATATTTCCTTTCTGGAGAGCACAGACAAATACTAGTGAAAGAATATTGACATTTTTTTCCCTAGGAAGCAGCTGGATCTTGTTTCCTAAAGTAAAATATCTTTATGCCCTGAAACCTTCAAAGTTCTACTGTCTGGATATTCTTGAAGGAAATGTGTGCATGTTTACAAAAGAAAAGATCAAAGACATTCACAGCATCCTTATTTACAAGAATGAAACCTAGCAATGATCAGGTGTCTATCACCTGCAGAGTGGGCTTTTTAGCTATCATATATTTCCAAGATAGAGTAGCCATCAGCAATTCAAACAGGTACACACTAACAGAATGTGAAACTATGGAGGATCCAGTCCAACTCTGCAGCAATGGAAAACACCCAAAGATTACACATGGTATGGTATCTGACATATAGATATTTAAAGCACATTGTTTGTGCTTGTGTATACATGTATTATATTATATGCATATGTATATGCATATGTATATATGTATACATCATCAGGTATAGACAAGTTAGAATTCTATCTTAGTTTGGGTTTCTATTGCTGTGAAGAGACACCATGATCATGGCAACTCTTATAAAGGAAGAATTTTTAATTAGGGTAGCTTATATTTTCAGAGGTTTAGTCCATCATCATCATGGTGCGACATGGTGGAGTCCAGGCAGATATAGTGCTGGAGAGGGGAGCTGAGAGTCCTACATTTTAATTTTTAGGCAACAGGAAGTGGTCTGTCTCACTGGGTGTGGTTTGAGCATATATGAGACCTCAAAGTCTGCCTCCACAGTGACATATTTCCTCCAACAAGGCCACACCCACTCCAAAAAAGCCACACCTTCTAATAGTTCCACTTCCTTTGGGGACCATTTTCTTTCAAACCACCACAGTATCCTTTATTTGAAATAACTGAGACCAGGAATGTTTAGATTTCAGGACTTTTTAGATTTATGTATATTTTCATATACATAAAGATATGTCATAGGGATATATATATTTATTTACATATGATACATAATATATCTAAGATATATCACATCCAAACATGAAATTAATTTACTCTTCCTATACATGTTACACAATAGCTTGAAGATAATTTTATAAAAATAATTTTAGTAGTTTTGGGTATAAAAGAAATTTTCATGTTATAAAATTTTCTACTTGTATCATGTTGGGGTTCTAAAAGTTTCATATTTCAGAACATTTTGGATTTGGGATTTTCAGATTAAAAATGTTCAATATATGGGTACATGTAGTTATATATATGTATATATATATTTATTGATAATTTAGAAATAAAAACAAATTTTATCAAATATATAAAAAATGAGAAAAACAAAGGGAATTATGGACATGACATTTAGAATCTGTCATCTGGGAAGGGTGCTGTGGATATTGCTTTGTATAAATAAAATGCTGATTGGCCAGTAACCAGACAGGAAGTATAGGCAGGACTAACAGAGAAGAGAATTGAGAGAACAGGAAAGCAGAGAGGGAGACACTGCCAGCCGCTGCCATGACAAGCAGCATGTGAAGATGCTGGTAAGCCACAAGCCACGTGACAAGGTATAGATTTATAGAAATGGGTTAATTTAAGATATAAGAACAGTTAACAAGAAGCCTGAGCCATTAGGCCAAACAGTTTAAATAATATAAGCATCTGTGTGTTTATTTTATACATGGGTTGTGGGACTGTGGGGGCTTGGTGGGACGTGGAGAGAAGCTCTCCAGCTACAAATGGCGCCCAATGTGGGGCCCGAGTGTCCACCTAAAACCTGAAAAAAAAAAAAGATTCTAAAACGGAACTAAAAACAGTTCCTAGTTGTCTCTCTCAAGTTAGCGGCAGCCTGCATGTTTGAGCTATGTTGGGTTCCTGGTGTGAGCACTCGACCTACAATATGGAGAAAATGAGGCCTCTGCAAATGGCACATTAATCTGCATGATGGATTTAGCCTTTGCTAATACAAAACAAAAAAAGAGGTTTCTGGGCTACATGCTGCTTTGATAGAAGCATAGACCCACTATTTCTGAGAGTTGATGGCTCCTAGAGCTGGCGGAAAACGTACCACCGCCATGTTGAGAAGCTGAAGTGGGCGGAGCCAGCAGCCACAGTGCCATTTCAGTCTTAGAATGCTGCAGTTTAAAGCAATAGGTTCACAATAAGACTGATTCAGATTAAATAGTTTACAATGTATGTAAAAATGTACGTAGGCTTGAAAGAGAGAATGGAGGAAAATGGGAGGAACTATGGTATGGTCAATAGGGCTTATAATCAAGGTGTCAAGTCCTGGGTTTGGTTTGAGGTAGGCAGAGATGCCTGGGCCTTCATATTTTATTTCAGTAGGTAATTGCATTAGTCAGGTTTGCATAACTGAAGCAAAATCTCTGAGAAATTACTAATAATGTCATAAAGTGAGAAGATTTACTTAGTTTACAGAATTGGATGTCTAAAACCATGTGATATCGTGCATGTTATACCTATTTCTCTATCACTACATGACACAGATGACAATGTTGAGAGTGCAGCTGGGTGCAAAACCCCCAGATCTCTAACCTGAGCAGTGAGAAAGATAAAAGAGGGTGGTCAGCACCACACAGTCCATTTTGAAGACACGTATAGAATGGTCTAAGATCTTTGCACTAGCTACCATCTCCTCAATATCTGTGGTCCCTTCCTACACTGCAGCTCAGGAAATCAAGCTTGTACATATGGACCTTTGGGAGACATTGGAATCATGACTAAACCATGATGGCTACTAAGTGGTCACATGGAAACAGTGGGTATGTCAGGAGTTCAGGATTATGGTCCATCTTTTCCCATGCAACTGAACTCCCTGAGTAACTACAAAAGACCCACTCAAAGGAAAACCAGAAGCAGAGCCAACAAACTGAAGACTAAGCTCTTTGCTCTGAAGGTTAAATTAGATATTTGTAAACTTTGTGCCACTGTGCCAGACTCCCAGGGTGAGAACCTTGCTTCTGCATGAGACAGGATGAAGTTGTCTCTTCCAATCTTTGGCCATCTGTTTGGGCAGATTTGGCACAATGTTAGGGGATGGGGAGATGGGTATTTGGGGCTGAGCAAGGTCATGTGGGGTCATGCTGGGCTTGGGCACAGTAATCCTGGTGTTAGATGGGGCAGGTCTAGAATATACAGGCCAGGAGCAGCAACAGGATGTTAGCAAGGCATGGAGACAGTGGTCAGAGAAGATGCAAAACATGTGAGAGCTGGAGTCTATGGAGGCAATGGCATGGTAGATGTGAAACAAGTGGGAGATGGAGTCCAGTTGTGTGAGGAGCAGAAATGAGAGCCAGAGGAGTGTGAGGACAGAAACACAGCATAGGATAGGCCCAGAGCCAGAGACCATTCTGCCAGTTACTGCTGTGTAGCCTGTAGCAAATTAATTAACTTTTGTGTGCTTTAATCTTTCTTCCTATAAAATATAGTATAAAAACATAATTTACACATTGAAATAAAATAAGGTAAACATTAGCATTAAAAGTTAACAGATGCAAAAAGCATGTATACCCTATGCATACTATGCAGAAGAAACGATCAGGTGCTAGAAATGATTATTATTAAAATTACTATAAATTCCAAATCCTGGTCTTATGCAATGACCTACCAGAAAATTTAGGAGCTGGAGTGTCTGGTTTGGGAAGACGTGCAGCTCTAGCAAAGGCCCTTGGCTGGTGTGCCTTAAGCTTGCAGACTCTTTCCTAGGGTGTTTACTGTAATTTGGCTGGTTAAGGTCCCTGTCTTGGAAGCTTGGTCCCCATGTAGTAGTGTGAAAGGTGGTGCTACATCCAAGTGATGGGGCTTAGGGCAGCATAGATAGGTGAATAGGGACAGGATGCTTAAGGAAGGCTAATGAGACTCCTGAGGGAGCTGATTCCTTGGACTGCAATTAGTTATGAATTGCACTACTGGTCAGACATGGTGCCATACAACTCTAATCCCAGCATTTTAGGGACTGAGGCAGGAGGATTGTGATTTGGAAGCCAGCCTGGGATAGATGGCAGTATTCTATTATGATGATGATCATGATGATGATGATGATGATGATGATGATGATGATCATGATCATGATGATGATGATGATGATAATGATGACAATGTCATTAATAAAAGCAAGAAAGAGAAAGGCACCTCCTCCCACACTTTCTGGTTTCCTCTCTGTGTAGTCTCTGTCACAAGGATTCCTCTCAAGATGATGTCTGCTGTCCTGTGATGCAGCCAAGAGACCTTCACCAGAGCCAAGCTAAAGGGACTACCTGATGTTGAGATTGGCTTCAAAGCTAAACAAGCCTTTTTTGTTTCTAAGGCACCTAGCTTTTCCATTTCATTATAGCAATGGAAAACAAGCCAAGGCAGTGCTGGTGAGCTGAAGTTTGATATTAATGAGACTTGGATCTCTGACAGCTTAACTACCCTGAGTTTTCACTCTAATCTTCAAAGCTGAAACAGCACAATCCACTTTCAGAACATCTTCAAACAGTGAATCCATACCACAGGCATCCCCTACCTTTCATGTTTGTACTGTACCATTAACATAAATCTATGAGCTGAAGCTATGCAAAGCAATCTGAACACAACTCAGAAATTGTGATTATTTCATGGCTTCAGAACTTTCTTAATGCTAAAAACAGATATATAGGAAAATAAAAGTAGTAAAACTTATATTATTTAGTAAATTGTACTTTAAAACATTAGCTCCTTTCAAGGTTATTGTGGTTTCTTTGTTGGAAACTTATCAAAAGCTGTTTCAACACTGTTCTTCTTACCGTCTGACTTAGAATTCAGCGGGACCTTGGCAAATTGCCATAGTCCTACCTCACAGTCTTGGCTCTACTGCCCACTTTCTGTCTTCTGTGCTGACTGTGCTGTCAGGGTTCCTTTAGTGGATATCTTTGCCTGACTTAGACCTAGGACCGAAAGTCATTTTGTCACAAACATTGGCCAACAATCATACTAAACTGACTTAACAGAATTCTCACGGCTACACATCTAAGGCCTCAGACCCCTGAGGTCCACATTTCATCTGCCAGCAGTCTCCTCTCCTCAGCTTACATTTGATTCAATTTCACTTATTGATTGGTTTCTCTTTCTTTTCATCTCTTTCCTCTTTGACGAACTCCTTCCTTTGATTTCCGTATCGGTCACTTCGGCATCACTCAGACATTACACCTGACACAGACAGCTGAACAGAGAAGAGGAAGGATACGCTTTTGCCTCACAGCTTCAGATGGATTTCAGTCCATCACAATGAGCAGGGAATGGCATTGGAGCTCCATCACTGGAAGCAGAGGTGTACAGAAGCTGCAGCTCTTGTTGTGGAGGATCAGACCTGGTACAGAGCACAGATACAGACCAAGAGAGGACATAGCCTTCAGAACCATCTCTGATGACCCACTTTTTCCAGGCAAGCCCCGTAGCCTAAAGGCTTTTCAGTCTTCAAAATAGTGCTGTAGCTGGGAACCAAATACTCAAAACATGAGCTCATGAGGTTGTTAAAAGTTCTAACCACAACAATTACTAATATTGATAAAAATGTTTTGTCAGTTCTTCATGGGAACCAGACAACATGCTCTGTCTGTGCATCAAAGATATTTGTCAAATGATCAAAACAAGCATACAAACACAAAGAAAAACTTGGATGTGATTATTCATGCCTTGCATAGGCATCTGGAAGAGCTTTATGTCTCAGGACACATGTGTAAATTGTCCTCTTGGCACCAAGCCAGTGGTTTGTTGTCTGTGTAGGGTGGTATACTCATATCTCAGGCCTTCTAGCCAACCTTACTTTTGTGCATATTTGTGAGGCTGGGTTAGGTGGTTTTGTTCCTTGATGTAACATGGAGATTTGAATGAAATTGTCTCTCCTAGCTCATGCATTTGATTGCTTAGTTCCCCGTTTTGTTATCTGAGGAGATTGTGGAACTTTGGTGACACAGAGCCTGGCTGAAGGAATAATGTCACTAGGGACAGGCTTTGAGTATTTACAGTCTCATCCCACTTTCAGGGTTCTCTCTTTGCTGTCTGCTTGAGGTTGAAGTACGATTGCTCAGTTTCCTTTTCTGGCTGTCTGTTGCCATGCCTCCCTACCATGATGGATTGTCTCTCTCTCTCTTTGGAACCATAAACCAAAATAAAGTCTCTTTTGTTAAGTTGCTTTTGGCCATGGTACTTGATCACAGCAACAGAAAAGTAAGTAATACATCTTGTTATCTGAGATCTCATAGAAGCCTCTGCTGATGTCTCCTTTTGGAGATAAAGAGGAGAGAAACACCTTGAAAATATTTTTTTTCTGCATCCCAATTCTCTACTGAGTACTTTTCCACTCTTTGCCTTCCCTCCAAAACAGTAAAGCCATAGGAGCTATTATGCAGACATCCTAGAGTAAGATGAACCTCCCTCTTGTCTATGCTGGTGTGCTTGATACTTTCCTTCAGGGGAAAGGAAGAGAGAGGAGTTGTTTCATATTGAGTGCTTGTGATTAATCAATCACTTAATAAGTTCTGATCTGACTAGTGGCTTACACTGGCTACTACAGCTTCTCACAGCTCAGTTCTTTCTCCAGTGATGCTGAGCTTGGGGCATGAATGGCGTAATAGCAGATAATCAGAGATCATTGAGAGACTGGAAGAAGTGATGTGATTAGTCAATAATCATTGTGCACATTTCCTTCTTACATGAGGGATTGTTGGATGGAGAGGTAAAAGTGGTGATTCAACTATATGTAAGTACTCATGATGAACATACCATAGCAATTGAATCAGCACTGTTGGAAATACAAGTATTGTTTTAATTACAGTAATTGAAACTTGTGCATAAGTGAAGATTATTTTCTACCTATATCTTTTCTGTCAGCACCTGTTATCTTCTTACCTCTAAGTCTCCAGGAAAATGCTGGTCCATGTCATGGTGAGGTATCCAGCTGGGAATAATGCTTTTATCTTAGATGAACAATGTGCCAGATGGACTGCCAGTGAGGAGTGCAGGCTTAGCACAAGTGCATTTGCCCAAAAGGGAGAGGAAAGCTCTAGATAGGCATCATGGTTGACTGGCCTTGCCAAGCTCTCCATCCACTTCCTTAGCTCAGCATTCAGCATCCAGACTATTAACTTTGAGGCCTGGGTATGTGTGATGCTGTTTTTGTGACTCACAATAGAGTACCATGGCAGCATGGCACACAGAGGTTGCTGTAGTCCCTCACACCCATTGCCATCTTCTACAGTTTTTAATGAATTTCAAGGTATAATCTTAGGTATTCCCTCACAGACTGCACAGAAGTCATTGATTGACATTTTAAGTCTTTCATATTTTCAAATACAATTAATATTCACTACTTATTCACAGCTTATGCTAGGAATAATGCTAGTGTTATTTGCAAAAGTGTACTTGTGCAAGTTTTTTTTTAATCTTTAAATTTCTTCAAATAGAACAATAATAAATCCATCTCCTGGGAATGGGATGGAGTTAACATCAGTGGTGTTGGACAGTGTCAGAAACTGTTCCTGGAAGGTGGGGGGTTCTATGGCTGTCTGCTCTTATTAGGTCTCCCTTGGTCTGTGCCTCCCCTCACATCCTTGTATTACTCTGTGAGGTCTGTCTTAGGGCTTCCCGACACACTGTGTTTGATGGCTTCTACACTAAGCAGAACTGACATACACCCCTGAAGTGGAAAGAGGTATTGTAAAATTGGTTTGAAGTTAGCACTCAATGTCAACAGTGCACTGTAAAAGGAACTAAAACATCTCCTTTGCAGCCAAGAAATCCTTTACTTTCACCTGGCTCCTGTGCCTCCTGCCCTCAGTGTGGATCAGTCTCTGAGGCAAGGAAAGCACCAATCATTTGCTTCAGCTAAGTCTGAGTGCAAGCTGCTGACAATGGCCTGTAAGCCTTGAAAGCATCCTTTCAGGGTCACCAACTCACAGCTCCCTGGTTGCTGTCAGGCTCCTCTGTTGGAGCCCCTGACTGACCTTGCCCACCTATCGAGCTGAGGCTCTGGACAGCTCCTCCAGTCTGAACCACCTCATACGTCACTTTGAAGCAAATGTTTACTCAAGGTGGACCCAGATCAGTTAATTGAAGCAGCAGTTCATGGGGTGCATGTGGAAATGCCCCGTTTCTTCAGTGCAGGCTTGTCCAAGGGGTAGAAGATACTGTCCAAGGTCCTGAAGCCATTCACGTGATAAACTGTTGCTCTTCTCCCCATTGCCTGGAACTCCTCGTACAAGAAGGCTGTTTTTATTTTTCTCCAAAATGCAAGGAAAATTCTCTGTCTAGAAACCTTGGTGTAGAGAAATGGTGATGGCAGGTGGGACGTGACAAGCTGTTCACAGTGCGAGAGCACAGGGAGAACAAAGAAATTACTTACTTACTCTCTTCACTTTGGAGAAAAGCAGATTGTGGTCTGAGCACAGATGCGAAGTCAGTGTTCATCCCGGGGTGCTGACTGCTCTACATGGTGAATTATGTCAGCAGCAGCATCAAAGGTTGGCACTTGGTGTGTGGGGGAGCACTGTGCTTCCCACACTCATACAGCATTGTTTGCTGCAGGCAAATGCATGTTTTCAATCTCTGAGAAAGGAGCAATTATGTGTTATTTTACAAACTTAGCTTAACTAGGAAAATTTCCCCCACAAACCTCCCACTTGGGAAACACTGAGTCAGGGCAGTGCAAAGAGAGGGGCTCGGAAACAGGCTCACACCTGGTCACACCATTGACTGGTTGATTACTGCTTTTCTCTAAAAGCCAAGTGACATGTCTACTTTCTAAGCAAGTCTTGTTTTCTGGTTTTGTGAAGAGATCATAAAATACTTTAGAATTGCTTATATAGAAAACTAATTTTTGAAAGTATGGGGAAAGGAAGTGAAGATGATTTATTGAAAGTAAAAGAAAATTCTTCCAAAAATGTTTTGGGACAGTTAGAGATCCACATGCACAGAATGACTCTATGCTGCTATGCAAAAACACCAAAAAACCAAAATGAAACCACAAAGTCTCACTAAGATATCAGGAAAATATCCAGATGACCTTGGAGAGGTTAATGACTTCTAAAATATGGCATCAAAAGCTGGATCATTGCAGGAAATGTTGGTAGTCAGACTTCAAACAATTCTGCTGTGTGAAAGACACAGAAAATGAAGAGTTGGGTGTGGTGGCTCATGTCTGTAATCCCAGCACTAAGGAGACAGGAGCAGGTGGAATGGCATAAGTTTGAGGTCAGTCTGGGCCATACAGCAAGTTCTAGGCTAATTTGGTCTAGGAGACCCTGTCTCAAGCAAACAAACAAATAAAAAGGAGGGAAAAGGAAAATAAAAAGATAACCAAAGAAAACATTTGCAAATCACTATATCTATTTGATATAGAACTGTTGTTCAAAATTAAAATGCTTCTTTCAGACCCACCAGTAGTAGTTGGGATGGCTGCTGTGGCCTATAATCTGGCTACTGGAGAGATTGTACGGAAGAATCACAAGTTCAAGGTCAGCCTTGGAAATGGAGTTCAGTGCTTACCAGTACAACTTAGCAAGATGTTGTGTCAAAACTAAAATAAAATAAACGGAAATGTGGGAGAGGTAGGGGTGGAGCTGAGGAAAAAGCTTAATAGTAGAGTGCTTGCCCTGTGAGATCATGGTTCCACTCTCTAGTCTTACAAAGAATTCACGATTCGCAAAACAAAACAGTTAAAAAACAAACAAAAACCAATTAAAATAGAGACCAAAGAAAATCTGGACAGTTTACAAAGATGATATACAGATGATAAGTACATGAGAGATGTATGAGCACATGGACTTGCACACACTCCAAACAAACACCAGACAATACACACATGTAAACCCCTCATAGGTTGTATACCATTAGGGAACCACAACTTGCCCTGAGACAGTAGCACACACTCAATGGACTAAAATTTTAATAAGATTACAGCATCTGTGGGGGGAATCTATGCTGCAAAAGTGCTTCCCTCAGAGGTGGAGAGGCTGGGAATGGTCTAGCCACTCTGAGAGGAGGCTTAATAGCTTCTTACAAAACTATATGAAAAAATCCAGAAATCTATTATTTGATGCTTACCCAAAGGAGCTGAAAACTTATGTCCACTCTGAAATTGATACCTGGATATTTATAGCATGTCTACTCAGCATTGCCAAACCTTAGAAGGAACCAATATGAGCACACAAGCTGTGATACAGCTACACAGTGGAATTTTTAAGATATAGAAAAGAAACAAGTGGTCATGCAGTAGAGAGACATGGGGACTATAAACGCATATTACTAAGATAAAAAGAGAAATCTCAGTAATAATCGCTAAGACTGGAGTTCCTAGAGACTCAGAAAGAATAAATAGATAGAACATAGGGAACTTTGAGTCAATGAAACTATTTTACATGATCCTGTAGTGGTAGATGAATGTTATCCTTCATGAAAATCCATCATGCAACACAATGAGGGAGCCTTAATATAAACTACGGATTTATTTAGTTATTATTATTATGTAACTACTAAGTATAATTAATAACATGTATTCTAAAATAATGTAAGATACAAATAATAGAAACTGAGGTGGGTGGGTGGGTTGGTAGATATATAGAAATTCTCTATGCTTTCTGATCAATTCTTCCCCATCTCTGATCCAAAAAGTGTGTACTTAAAATACAAATAAAAGAAAAATAGGTACTCAATTCACACAATGCATTGATAAATTAGTATCTTATGGTGTTACTGTTTTAAGTAAATGAAGTGACCCCCAGGCAGTAGGCCACATGGAAGACCTCCTGTCACATGGAGAAGTCACATCCTTAGATACACCACATTTGTTCACTCAGTCACTTTATGTACACTTTCTGATTTGTTATTTTTGTCTAGAAAAAAATAACCACTAAAAAACCTGAGTGCAGTTCTTTCTATGGTAGGAACTTCACTGCTGAGATTCAAACATAAGCCCCTTTGAGTTGCAGCCCATTGTACAACTGCCTCATTTTTGGCTCATCAGGCTGGTCCCTGCCTCGTAAAAATGGTGCTGCAAAAAGTGACAAGTTTCACTTTCATTGAAAATTCATTGCTTTGGCATCCAGTGGAGGAAAAGTTACGGAAGTCATTAAAGCCCATGAGGGAGGCTCCAGCTGCAATGCCGCAACATTTCTCCCACAATTCAACTGTCCCTGTTTTCAAAGGACCCCAGGACAAGACACAAAGCACACAAATTGATATGAATGCCTCTAGCAGTGCTAGAGAACAGAGTGGACTCACGTTTGGCCAATTTTTATAGTTTTCAATCGTGTTCCAGAGCTACACCAGATCTGATTGTCAAGTCAGGCTCACCCCAGTCAGAGTTCCAGCGTCTGACTATGGGGGCAGGCAAATCCAGAGGCTGAGACAAAGTGGAGCGATTGCATCCATGCCCCTGTTCCTCCTTTTATCATATACCCCTGGACCACACCAGAAGATGAAAACTGTAGAGGATGGATGGGGAACCTCTGATTGGCTCCCTCAGATTTATATTTTTGTCCATATCTTATGTGATTCTTGTTTCTTCTCTCATATCCTTGTGCTTTCATGACCATGGCCCTACATGGCACCAACCCCTTTCCCCAACAATCATAAAGAGAAAACTTGATCTATACATGCGTGCCTCACATCTCACATTCCACTAC
>CABHPP010129198.1:12937-23421 GCA_902168425.1 Peromyscus attwateri | reverse complement strand
CGGGGGGGGGAGAGAGAGAGAGAGAGAGAGAGAGAGAGAGAGAGAGAGAGAGAGAGATCTAGCTAGTGTGGAAGAGGTCCCAGTTTATTGTGATCCAAGCATCTGACCTCTGATGGTCTGAATTCACCCAACAGTCAGTAGGGGTAGCTGGAATTGTGAGCAAAATGACTTGTCTCAGATCATTCACGAAGATGAACAAGAACTCATCATACTGTGAGAAAGGAAAAGCATAGTAAGGAGCTTGAGATTATGTTGCTCAACAACAAACATGAGAAATTAAATCCCATGTTATCATTGTTATATGTGGCAATGGAGGTGAGATCAATATCTAAGTCTTCAGTCTGTTGAAGACAAGAGTTTGAAGGTGTGAAGTCTTGGAAAAAAATCACAGTGAGGGGTACAAAGGGAAAATGCCCCATATAATGCTTTTACAATTTGATTGATAAAGTGAACATAGACATGTTCACATAATGGGGCTCCTGGGAGCTTTAGAAAGCCTTGTTAGGTTTTGGACTAATCAGGCCATGCCCATCCGCAGCAACCTCTTTCTCCCTCTATCCTCACAGCTGCTGTGAAAGAAATGACAAGTGCCCCACTGAGAGAGCCTACCTATGAATCTAGCCTTCCATAGAACTCCCCAGGCGTCCTGATTCCAGGAGAATAGCAGGTGCCCTACTTCTAATTTCTTCAAGGAAGTTTAGAACCCCAGGATACCAGACCCTAAGTCATCAGAGAACTTCTGACGTAATAGGTAAGCTGCTGTAACTAAACATGCTCTTCCTCTCTACTTCTACATCCTCAGGGTCACACATTCCCTCTACAGAATTCAGGACCCTCTCTTCTTGCCTGTCACCTTGGATACAGAAACAGTCTGAAGACAAGAAATATTAGGCACCAGTCAGCAAACACACAGTGTAGAGCCTCTCCCTTCCTCTGTCTCTTCAGAGCTTCTGCCTGTGTATCTAGGTCATTAATAATACTTCCTATTTCTGTAGAGACCTGGAGTGGACCCCTCACTGTAGTCAGCATGAATAAAGAATCTTCCCCACCTGAGATACTCCTAACTCTTTATCTTTATTGGATCAGATCCACCTCCCTTGGTCCCCATTAACTCTGTGCTCACAGGATACAATAAATAGCTGGTGTAAACCAGCCATCTACAAATGTTTGCTTGCATTCTCTATCATATAAATGCACTCCATTTACAGACAGGGAGCCTACCTAGGTGTCACCCACAACTCATAATTAATTTTAACTGCAGAACTTAGTTGGTCATCATTGGGCATGTGTGACATAGACAAGAATGATTTCCATTGGAAAAATTTATAATCAGTCACTTCTGCCAATGCGACATTGACTGGTACAAGTACAAACCACTCCCCTTTGTATTTCATCAAGAATCTTACCTGGTAAAAGTTATAATTAAGAAGGCTGTGGACAGGAGATCAATTTGAGAGTAGTAATGTCAGAGATTATTAATAATGTCCTGTCACCTGTCATCTTGTTCCAATAGTCTTGGAGGCCACTGAGCATTAACTCCTTCCTCATAATCAGTTTGGGGACCTGCCTCCCCATTTTCCTGGTAACCTTAGAAAAGTAAACAGCACATTGCTACTCATTAGGACTCTTGGCCAAAAGAATACAATACTGAGATATGTTGAGATATGATGTTCTTAGATAAGATGCTCTCATCAGCTTCAAAAATTGGAACATTTCATACCACTGTTGCCTCCTTTAAGAGTTAATAGAGCAGGGCCTATCAATCAGCTGGCCAAAAGTCAACTCCCCCCGTGAAGGCCAATTGAAGACATGCTAAGGAGATGGGGGAAATAATTACCCACTCGGTGAACTAATGTAGCTGTCCTCCCCAGAAACCGCACCCCTGTGCAGTCTTTTGCACAACTTCCATCATACAGCACCACAGTCTGCCCGCTATGCTGAGTTATTCAGAAAAGCATACATTTCCTTTCCCCTTTCTATCAGATACTGGCCAAAACCTGGGGATGCTCTCCCAGGCACTATGAGCTTTCTGACTCTTCCTATGAAGCCTCCCACCTTCCATCATGCAGCTGCTTCCTGACACTAATTGCCAAGCCTCCTTGCTTTGTTGGACCTAAAGAAATAACTGTACTTCTCTCTTTCCCTTGTATCTCTCTCTTTCCTGGCAGCTGCTGAGATTTACAGCTTGTCTGCCTTGTTGTTTTTCTCTCAAACCGTAATAAAATTCTCTTTATTTCTTTCTGACTCTAATTCTCAATACTCTTATTAACAAGACTAAGAACCCTAAAAGGGAGCCCCGCTTTCCTAGTAATCATCAGAGGGTCTTTACCACCCAGCTCACTTGTATCTCATAAAAAACATATGTCAACTTTAGGCAAATAAGAAAGCACCTGGAGATGGGAGGAAGTGAGATATAGGCCTGTTATTGAACAAGGCAAGGACCATTTAGAAAGTGGGACCAGTTTTCTAGCAGCCTGCCAACCAACTCCCCTTTCCTTCCTCTGGGTTTCCACTACATGTAACAACTTGCTATCAGAACAAGAGAACAAGCAACCAACAACAACCTACCCAAACAAACAAAAGCCAAAGACAACAAACAAACAAACAAACAAACACTCCAGCACCTCCCCCCTTTCCTAACTTGCTTTTTGTCAAACTGTTTTAATACTTCACAGAAAAGTAAGTAACATAACCTTGAACATCCCCGTTGGCTTTGAATAAGTCCTTGGCATGAAATTGCTTGTTTCGTAGAAGATGTTTTTGTTTTACTTTTTCTCATAGACCCAGGCTTCCCATTTTTTAGCTCTTTCCACATGGGTATCGTCTACAAATAGATACAGTCACTGTTTACTCAAATGGACTTGATAGATACAAAAAAGCTGCCTCTGAGTTTGACCCATGGCTACTATTGACAAAGAATTGTTCTAAATCATCATTCCGTTTCTTTCTGTGGACTTTATTCAGCCATATAGATTTTCTACTTTTATTAGTTATGTTAAAGCATCAAGATTTCTTTCTTGCTTTAAATGTTCTTATTTTTTCTACCTTCATGGTTTCTTGTTCTTGTTATTTTCTTGTCATATTGTCTGAATCTCAGTGAGAACCCTAAGCTTTTGTTCTTTTCTGTTTCTTGGGTCACATTCTCATTGATCAACCAGGCTCTTTTCTTTTGGGTTGTTGATGCTCAAGGGAACAGTGTCTATGTTGTATGCAAATGCACACACAAGTCTGGGTGGATCAGAATCCATGTTGCTTGTGGCGTCACTGGCTTCTTCTTGATCATCCTCTCACATCACAACCCCCACAGGTAGTCAGTCTAGTGACATCAATCTGTGGTCGCTGGCTCTAGCAATCTTTCTGTATGTTCAAGTCTTGGGGTACAGTTCAGAGA
Organism: Peromyscus attwateri; assembly: GCA_902168425.1. Taxonomy (NCBI): domain Eukaryota; kingdom Metazoa; phylum Chordata; class Mammalia; order Rodentia; family Cricetidae; genus Peromyscus; species Peromyscus attwateri. Next base: position 20,030 of record CABHPP010129198.1, on the reverse strand, counting down.
TCTCAGTGTGACTGTCATGCTTGCTCCCATGTATGTTAGCCCCTGCTGGAGGTTATCATCATGAGAAAGCTGAGGAATGGTTTGAATGGCTCTACAACTTAGATAAATTAACACTAAAAACATCTTTCTAGTAACTGTGACCTAATAAGTTGGAAATTGTATAGATTCTCCTTCATATGTCTCTACTGTTCACATTTCTATCACTTTAGAAATCTTCATGTTAGATACATGTGAAAAAGGGTACCAAATCAGGGGTATGCATCTGTCCTAGTCAGCCAGGGTTACCATGATGATCCATCACAACCTGAGTGGCTCAGAGAACAAGCCTCCGTTTCTCACTGTTCTGGAACTGAATGGAAAGGTCAAGTTCAAGGTATTATTGTCTCCCTTCTTGTCTTGTAGACAGTTATTTTCTCACTCTATAGCTAAGACATGGTAAAGAGGGTAATAACCTCTCTCATATATTTTTATGAGCACTATCCTGTCATGAGAGCCTCACCCTCATGATGTCACTCAATCCTAATCAGTTTCCAAAGGCCTGCTCCAAACACTATACATTGGGGCTTAGGGCCCCTATATACAGATTCAGTTCAAGGCAATGTCTAACATTTTTTATTTGAGACAGGGTTGTTCAATGAACCAGAAGCTCATTGATTCTGCTGCATTGGCTATGTCATGAGCTTCAGTGATCTTCTTGTGATCTTCTTGTCTCTACATCCCTAAAGCTGGGGTACAGCTATATTGCCACCATTCTGGCCTTTTAGCATGGTTCTGGGAATCTGAACTGAGCTCCTGTCCTAGCAGGGCAAGCATGTTACCAACTTTTGCATCTCTGGATCTCAGGACAAACTATTCTTTTTTAAGTGGTAGAAACAGACCTTTAATCTGTACTTTATGTTTATGTAAATTCAACATTTTTTAAAGTTTTTTTTCCCCTTTGTTTCATTTGGATTTTTGGAACCTCAAAATGAACTTAACTTACTATGAATGTTTTACTCTCTACAGACCTAAATTTTCTGTCTTGCATTTCCTGAGTGGATTAGTGGTTGTTCTAGAAGTTCAGTCCTGGTAATTTTTTCTCACCATGCTCCCTGATCTCTGCTCTGCCCCAGTGAATGATGTTTTCAGTGATGCTTCATATGGCTGAATCCAGAAGTATGGGCACTAGAAGGATGATCCTGAAAGTGCTCTTTCTTTAATTGTTTATTCTATCTATCTCTGCAGGCTGCGAGACCTACATAACCTATAATGCATAGCAGTGTCAGAAAAAGGCTTTGGCCAGTGTTTCTCAACCTAATGCTGCAACCCTTTAATACAGTTCCTTGTGTTGTGGTAACCCCAACCAGAAGATTATTTTTGTTTCTACTTCATAACTGTAAAATTGCTGCTGTAGTGAACCTTAATGTAACTATTTGATATGCAGGATATCTGATATGCAACACCTGTTATAGGGTTATTTGACCTTTAACATGGGGGTCACAACCCACAGGTTGAGAACCATTGCTCTTGATGGAAAAAGAAGGACTAGGCTAGCATCCTTCACTCACACACCTCTCAGCTCTGTTTGCTGCAGCTCTAGAGTGTTCCCTTGCATGGCTTAACTTGGGTATGACAGTCATTTATCTTTATCTTTGAACCAGGTAAGCCCTGTGTTTAACATTTGTGTGAAATGAAAGTCTGCAGTGGAGGAACACTGTGGGTTTCCTGTGTGACCCAGCTCCTGACACCAGTAATGTTTCTTTGGAGTCCTTCTATTTTTCCAAATTACATCCACTCCTTCGATTCTGTGTGCTGGCTCTGCTCCCTTCCACATAAACCTTCCTTCGTAAGTTCTCATAAGCAAGTATCTGGAGTAAGACAGTCATTTAATGATTAAATTGCTCTCCTGCACAGTTTCCATTTGTTGCCTTGGAAATTGAACTAGACTAATTTTTTTCTCAGAAGAAAAAAATAATTAATAGTTCCAGTTTTCTTTTAACTATGAGAGATGTAATTTTTAAAAGAGCCCATACAGTAAAGAGCACAATGTTTGAGAAGAACGAGTGAACTTTGATAATTTTATTCCTTTGTATCTGAAAGACAGGAGGAGCACAGTGCTGGTGTAATATGTGTCTGTTTGGTAGCAGGAACTATGTAGGAACATGACCTCAATTTTGGTCACAGCATCTGTGAAGTAGCTATTAACATTTTCATTTTCTAGAAGAGGAAACAGGATAATAAAAGTCAAATAATTCAGACATAAATGAAGCAGGATTTAAAGAGGGTATGTGTGACTTCGAAACATGCTTGTTTCTATTTATCCTTGTCAAAACATACATTAATATGAGAACTCATATAATTATGAAAATGTGAAAGCAAATAACACATTTTTTTTTTACAAAAGCCTGTGTGAATTACAGTCTAGGGGCTTAGCAGAAGGTAGAAACTTTAGCCTCTGAGTTCCAAATAATATTCTTTATGGGATGTGCTCACTTCCATGTTCTCAGCAGAAAGCTGGGCTCAGTGATAGCTTTTATGATCCTCTATAATCATTTAAGAGCTTTGTGATACTAGATTTTGATGGGCTTGCTCCATGGGCAGGGTTAGGTGAGATGAAGAGTAAGACCGAGCCTAGGGCATGGGGAGTCAATCCAGTGGTGGTGGGAAAGAACATGGCCCCTTAGCTGTTTGTGGGAGGTCTGTATACAGAGAATTGTGTGGAAAGATAGCTCTCTGTAGAGAGGTCTTTGTGTGTGTATATGCATAAGAAGGTCTGGCTGTACGGATGTATGTCTAAGGAAGTGAGTCTGTATGAATGTGTGTAAGAGCCTGTAAAAAGTTGAAATAAAGTTCAGTCTAAGAGAGACTTCCCAAGGCACTGCCAGGTTCCAGACAAAATTTGTGTTGTCAAGAAAGGATAAAAATACCACCTTTGGGAAAACTGTCTGGCAATAAGCAAAGTAATTACTCTGTTTCATTATGTACCCATAGACAGGTCCCTTATATCTTTTATTAATAATTTGTTCCACATCACACTGTGGGTAAGAACAGCTATTTAACTTGCCAGGATTCAAATTCAGGGAAGTTTACTTTGCAACTCATGCTCATTTCTCTGGTCCTGCTAGCCAAGATCTTTGTCCTTAGGAGACCTACCCAATTCCAAAGAGAGGACTGAAGTTTATTCAGTTGGAAGCAGAGGTCCTGTCTTGCTGTAAGGCCCCTTCCAGAGTACTTGTTCATGTCAGCTGAACAGATCTATGCTGAGGATTTCTGTACATGGGATGAAGTGTGCAAGGGCAGGGACTGGGGTTTGCATTAGATAATTGCTAGGGATTCAATGCTAAGGCACACAGACTTAGCATTTGGAAGCTGAGTGCTATGATGAAGCAGGCAGATGGGGCCCTGGACTCACCAGAAGGAGCAGAAACACATTATCATGGAAAGTAAGGTTGTTTTAAGAGCCCCTTTCTGGCTCAGTTCCCAGGACAGAGCAGCTGAGATACAGGTAGGTATCAGGGTGTCTACTGAGAAAGCCTCAGACTGCCAAAGAGGGTGCTACAGAGAATCAAGGTCCTCAATAAGCTTCTGAATAGTCTTCTTAATCTTCACATTGGCAAACTTGAAGATATGGAAACACCTCATCTTTGAGATCTTTATGACCACCTGGAAGGACCTGGCATGCTCTCAGAATCCCTGCCTGTTCTGGCTTCCACCTGTCCTGCTGATCTTTGGTCATTTCTGTGGTGTGTCTTCTGAGTCCTCAATTTCACTCTGTGTTTTTCGTGATTGTTTAGCCTGCTGCCAGTGACTTTCTTGGCCTCTTGATAGAATCATAGTTCTCTTTCCTCACTGACCTCAGATAGACCTGACATACAGACTGGAGACGATGAGCAGATTCTTGCCTTTGTTTGTGGATGGGCTGAGGGCACAGGAATGCACATTTGCACAAATGGATTATTTTCTAAAAACTTATCCAATTACAAAACAGCTGCAGGATGATCCTGGGGTTAGAAATAATCATACACATTTGCTGGGGTACCGAGACAGCTTCCTTATCCATGCAAAGTGCCAGACTGGATGTCCAAAAGCCAGACACTAATTATAGTCCCACCAGCTCCCTCCTGAAGGCTGAATAAATTTAACTCTTCCATGTTCTGGCTATCTTTTGCAAAACCAGTAAGGCTCTGGATTTCTTTCCAGCAACTAAAGGAGCTGAGGATCTATTTTATTTTCTCTTTTGCAGGGTGTATTTGTAAGAGTTTCTACTGCTGTGGTAAAGTACCATGACCAAAAACAACCTAGGGAGGAAAAGAGTTTATTTATCATACACTTCCAGATCACAATCCAGCAATGAAGGATGTAATGGAGGGAACTCAAGCCAGGAATCTGGAAGCAGGAACTGCTAGAAACCATGGAGGGTAATACTGCCCATAGTGGGCCCTTCCATATCAATCATTAATCAAGAAAGTACCTGACAAAATTGCCTATAGGGCAAAATTTATTTATTTTTTATAAAATTATTTTCTTATAATATATTTGGATCATATTTGTTCCTTTACTCCAACTCCACCTAGACACTGAGATTCTTCCATCTCCATACTCACCCAATCAACTTCATGTTCATTCTTGTTCTATCATCTACCTATCTATCTATCTATCTATCTATCCATCCATCCATGCATCATCCATCCGTCCATCCGTCCATCCATCCATCCATCCATCCATCCATCCATCTATCTATCTATCTATCTATCTATCTATCTATCTATCCATTTATCTATCTATCTTTCAAACCAGTAAATCAAAACACACAAAAATCAAAGAGTTTATTTTGTGTTGGCTACATACCTGAACATAGATCCTGCCCTGCAATGTGGTTAATATGCACAGTACCACTCCACTGAAGAAAACTAATATCCACTCCTCCTACCTCCCAGTAGCTATCAATTAGAAACAGCTTCTAGTGCAGTTTTGTGTTCACATCCCCTTCTCTGTGCTAGGACTTTGTCTGGCTTGAACCTGTGCTGATCTGTGTGTCTGTTGTAGTCTCTGAGAGCTCATACATGCATTAGTCCTGCTGTGTCTGAAGATACTGTTTCCTTGGAGTCATCCACTGCCTCTGGCTTTTACAGTCTTTCCTTCTCCTTGTCTGTATAGATGTTGAAGCCTTGAGGGGAGGTGATGGTTAAAGCATCCCAAGTAGGTATGAGTGCTCCAAAGTCTCTCACTTTCTGCTCATCGTCCAGTTGTGAGTCTCTGTGTTAATTACCATAAAAAGCAAGAGAAGCATCTTTAAGAAGGGTTGAAAGATGCATTGATCTATGGGTACAGTGTTATGTTACTAGGAGTCATTTTATTGCTATGTTCTTTTATAAGAATAATAGTCATAAGTTTTACTTTAGGGTCATTGACATATCTCAGGTTCTCAGCCATTTTAGCAGTGTGTGGTTGGGATCTATCTCAAGAGTAGGCCTTAAATCCAATTGAAAAGTGGTTGGTTACTCTCATAATATTTGTGCCCTATAGATACCTCCATGTCTTGTAGGATGGTCACTACTGTAGATCACAAGTTCATATCCTGGTGGTATTGGTGAGTCTTTTTCTCCTGTGACATCATATATAGTACCTCCCATCACCATGATAGTTTATAGGGGTGAAGCATCTCATTGGGTATCAATTCAATTTTTTCCATGTTCAATGACATAAGTAAGTGATGTCTTCACTGATAGGGCCATACCATTAGGATGTGTGGAAAAACCAATAGAATAGTCAATAGCTTGTAATATTCAGCAGAAGTTCTGTTAGATCCTTTTTGCCAATGACAACAAAATATAACCCATTCCTAGTACTGGATGTGTTATATGGGGCCATACAATGTCTAGTTACGGCATTTTCTCCCCTATTATAGGATAACGCCATTAAAATTCCTTATATATATTGTATGTCTAGGAAACTTCTGTATTAATAGTTTTCCATATAGTTTTTCAAAAGGCCTTTATTGTTAATTGTCCCTCCCCATTTTCTCTCCTTTACCATGCCCTCCCATCACTCCCTCATTTAATACTCCTATTCTAGTCTTTATATCACTTTATCCCATTTCTCCTTCCTTGGAAGACCCACTTATCTCCCTTGCCATTTACTAACAATGTAACATTTGTGGTGACTCTAAATAAAATACTCATAACTAACGCTTAAAATCTAATGTTCACATAAAGAAAAAACAGGCAATGTTTGTCTTTCTGGGCCTGGGTTATCTCACTCAGGATGATTATTTCTTGCTCCATACATTTACTTGAAAATTTCATTTTTCTTAACAGTTGAATAATATACCACATTCATTCTCAATTAATAAGTTGATAGCCATCTTGAATGTTCCAATTTCTTGGCTATTACAGAGCAGCAATAAACACAGATGAGCAAGTATCTCTGTAGCAAGACGTAGAGTTCTTTGGGTATACGTCCAAGAGTGGCAGAGCTAGATCTTGAGGTAGATTGACTTCCTAGCTTCCTGAGGAACCACTTCATTGATTTCCATGTGGCTTTACCAGTGTCCACTCCCTCCAGTTGTCATTTGTTTTATTAATCTTTGCTATTTTGACTGGAGTAAGATGAAATCTCAAAGTATTCTTAATTTTCATTTCCCTGATGTCTAAGGATGTTGAACAAATTTTTAAGTGTTTCTCAATAATATGTATTCCATCTTTTGACAGCTTTCTGTTTAGTTTCATGCATCATTTTTTAATTGGGATATTAGTTTTCTTGATTTTCAGGTTTTTTTTTTTATTTCTTTGTATATTCTAGATACTAAACCTCTTTCAGATGTATAGTTGGTATACATTTTTCACATTCTGTAGCTTCTACTTTGCTTAAATGATGATGTCCTTTGCTGTAGAAATGCCTTTTAGCTTCATGAATTCCCATTTATTAATTGTTGGTCTTAGTGCCTACACTATCAGGGTCCTGTTTAAAAAATCCTTTTCTATGCCAATGAGTTCAAGTGAATTCTACATTTTCTCTTTTATCAGATTTAGGGGATCTGACCTTATGCTGCTGTCCTTTGTCCATTGGGAGATAAATTTTGTGCATAGTAATTGAAATGGGTATATATTTTTTG
>CABHPP010129198.1:0-12837 GCA_902168425.1 Peromyscus attwateri | reverse complement strand
TTCTTTCTTTTGGTTTTCATATGGATCATAGTGATCCATAAGCATGGAAGATCTTTCCATCTTCTGATGTCTTCTTTAATTTATTTCTTCAATGTCTTAAAGTTTTAATTATACAAGTCTTTCACTTTCTTGGTTAGAATTACCCCCAAGACAATTCATTTTGAGGATGGGGGGATCTTGTGAAAGGTACTGTTTCTATGGTTTCTTCCTCAGTATGTTTGTCATTTGCATATAGGATTTTTGTGTGTTAATCTTGTAACTTGTTACTTTGTCAAAAGTGCTTATCAGTTGTAGAAAATTCCTCTTGGAATCTTTCAAGTCTTTCATATATATAATATATATTCACATCATCTGCAAATAAGAGACTTGGACTTCTTCCTTTCCTGCTTATATCCTCTTGATCTCCTCTAGTTGTCTTATTGCTCTAGCTAAGGCTTCAAGTACTAAATAGGCATGGAGAGAATGGACATCCTTGTCTTTTCCTGATTTTAGTGTAAAGGCTTGGAGTTGCTAGCTGATTAGGATGTTGTAAGCTCTGGGTTTGCTGTAAATGGCCTTTATTATGCTGAGAGATGCCCATTGTGTCTCTCTTCTCTCTGCACACCACCATGCTTCCTTCCATGATAACAATAGACTAAACCTATGAAACTGTAAGCCAGCCCCAATTAAATCTTTTCTTTTCTAAGAGCTGCCATGGTTATGGTGTCCTTTCACAGCAATAGAATATTGACTAAGACAGATGTGTGTTTTTGAATTTAGTTTACAAGTATTTTATTGAGAATTTTTGCATCTATATTCATATGGGATTTTTGTCTGTAATTTTGTTGTTGTTGTTGAATATTCCTGTGGTTTGAATATCAGAGTGATAGTGGCTTCAGAAAATAAATTTTGAAATGTTCCTTCAATTTCTACTTCGTGGAGTAACTCGAGAAGTGTTAGCATTCATTCTTTAAAGGTCTGGTAGAATTCTGAGATGAATCCACCTGGCCATGGGCTTTCTTTAGTTGGAAGATTTTTAGTTACTACTTCTACTTCACAAGGGTTTATGGGTATGCTTGAATTGTTCAGTTCATTCATTTGCCTTTGATAGGTTATCCATTTCTTTTAGGTTATCCAGTTGGGGGAATACATATTTTTAAAGTATGTCTTTCTGATTTTCTAACTTTCTTTGCTGTCTGTTGTAATTGTCTCCCTTTCATCTCAATTTTATTAATTTGGTTCATTTTTTCCTCTATCTTTTGGTTAAATTTGGGTAAAGATTTGTCAGTATTGTTACTTTTCTCAAAGAACCAACTCTGGTTTCTGGATTATTTGTATTTGAGTTGAGACCATGGATGTTGAGAGTTCTTTTTGAGCAGCGCTTATTGATTCTTGTTATTTTATTGTTTTTCTGTCTTTTGATTAACTGTTATGGGATTGTTTATTTATTGTGTCCTCTTGGATGTTTTCAACCTTCTTTTCGTGCTGAAATTTTCCTTCTAGTGTATTCTGTGGAGCTGGATTTTTGGACAGAAATTGTTCAAGTTTCTTTTTATCATGAAATGTTTTTATTTATCTGTCACTTGTGATTGATAGTTTTTCTGGTGTTGTTGGGGTCCAGATCGTCTGCAGTTCCTTTCTTAAGCATAAACTATAACCCAGATCTGGCCCATGACTTCAGAAAACTGCAGGCATGAGACAAAGCCTAAGAAGAATATCCTCTGGGACAGAACAGAGCCACAAAAAACAGGAAAGTGAAGAAGTAAGAACTCAGATAAAGGGGTCAAGATACTGCTTGTTCAGGCTGTATGTACAGTATCTCTAGTATCTAGCTAAACAATGTGTAAGAAGTGGTGGGAATAAAAACTGTTCTTGAAGAGAACCCAGAGTTTTGTATCTCTGTCTACCATTGCCCTCCTTTCCAGGTTCCTGTGATGCTCACATGTGGTGATATTTTTGTTATACTCTAATAAGGCTTGCCTGAAGATCAGAGGACAGAGCTAGCCACAGATTTAGCCACAGAGGTCAGGCAGTGGTGGCACACACCTTTAATTCCAGCACTTGAAATCTCATGCCTTTGCTACCAGTATTTGAGAAGCACACACACCTTTAATTCCAGCACTAGGAAGATTGAGATAGGAAGTGAAATGGCTGGGCAGAGAAAGACATATAAGGTGTGAAGAGACAGGAATGCAAAGCCCCTTCAGCTGAGGACTCAGAGGCATTCAGTCTGAGGATTCATGGAGAGGGATCAGCTGAGGAGTTGGTGAGGTGAGAAGTGGAAATGGCTTGATCCTTTGTCTCTCCCATCCTTCAGCATTTACCCCAATATCTGGCTCCTGGTTTTTATTCTAAGACCATTTAGGATTCATGCAACACCCACATCTTTGTTGGCACTGCAGGGTATAGTAGCCTGGACTGACATCTGTATTCTTTCAGGGCTTGCAGAACATCTTTCCAGGCCCTTCTAGCTTTCAGAGTCTCCATGGAAATCCAGGTGTATTCTAATGGATCTGCCTTTTCCTCTTTCTGCTTTTAATGTGTTTTTGTTATTGTTTTTTATTTTTTGTTTTGTGCATTTAGTGTTTTGATTATTTTGTATAGTGAGAAGTCTTTTCTCATTCTGTCTATTTGGCATTCTCTATGCCTCTTGCACCTTGATAGGTACTTCCTTTTTTAAGTCAGGGGAGTTTTCCTTTACGATTTTGTTAAAAACACTTTCAGTGCCTTTGACATGATTTTCTTCTTCCTCTATACCTATTATTAATAGGTTTGGTCTTTTCAGAGTGACCAAGATTTTCTGAATGTTTTGTGTCTGAATTTTGTTATATTTAACAGTTTCTTTGATTGAGCTAACAATTTCTTCTATCTTCAAGACATGAAATTCTTTCTTCCGTGTTTTTTAATCTGCTGATAAGTCATGTCTCTGAGCTTTTTTGACTTCCCAAGTTTTTGCTTTCAATTTTTACTTCAGTTTAGCTTTCTTTTTCTTTATTATTATTATTATTATTTTATTAAAAGTTATTATTATTAATTATTTTATATTCCAACTTCAGTTTCTCCTCCAAGTCCCTCCCCCCCCCATCTCCCCTCTAACCCCACATCCACTCCTCTGTTTCTATTCAGGGAAGGCCTCCTATGGATATCAACCAAACATGGCATATCAAGTAGCACCTCCTCTAGGCACCTCCTCTTGTACTAACCCAGTGTTGCACGAATCCTAAATGGTCTTATAATAAAAAACCTGGAGTCAGATATTGGGGTAAATGCTGAAAGATCAGAGAGACCAAGAAACAAGCCACTGCCATGACTCACCTCACCAATTCCACAAATCCTCTGTTTGAAAGCCTCTGAGTCCTCAGCCTAAAAAGCTCTCTCCAAAAGGCCTCTAGCTGAAAGGGCTCCAGTCAAAAAGGGGCTTAGTTCCTGTCTCCTCATGCCTTATATATCTTTCTCTGGCCAGCCATATCACTTCCTTCCTAGTGCTAGGATTAAAGGCATGTGTGCTTCCCAAACACTGGTAGCAAAGCCATGAGATCTCAAGGGCTGGGGTTAAAGGCGTGTGATTCTCAAGTACTGGGATTAAAGGTGTGTGCCACCACTGTCTGGTTCTGTTTCTCTCCTATACTAGTCAATCTCATGTAATCTAGGGTGGCTTTGAACTCACAGAGATCCAGACAGATCTCTGCTTCCCGAGCGCTAGGATTAAAGGTGTGTGCCACCACTACCTGGCCTCTATGTTTAATCTAGTGGCTGGCTCTGTCCTCTGACCTTCAGGCAAATTTTATTACGGTACAACAACCCAGAATGAGAAATAGTGTCCCAAAAGATGGCAAAACAGTCAGAGAGGGCCTACATCAGGTCCATGCTCCCTGGTTGTTGGTTTTGTCTCTGTGGGCCCCTATGAGTCCAGGTTAGTTGATTCTGTGAGTTTTCTTGTGGTGTCCTTGACCTTTCTGGCTTCTACAATCCTCTTTTCCCCTTTTCTAGAGGATTCCCTAAGCTTAGCCTAATATTTGGCCGTGGGTCTCTGCATCTATGTCCATCAGTGCCTGGATGAAGCTCCTCTGATGACAACTGGGCTAGGTTCAAATCTATGAGTATAGCAGAATATCATTAGGCATCATTACATTGACTTTTTTTTTTTTTTTGACAGTCATGTTTGGTTCTATCCTAGGTCTCCGGGCCATCCAGTCTCTGGTTCTTGGCTCTCTCGGCAGTATCAGAAGTGGGCTCCCTCTCATGGCATGGACCATTCATTGGTTGGCCACTTACACAATTTCTGTGCTACCTTTACCCCAGCACATTTTGTAGGCAGAACAAATTGTAGGTTGAAAGTTATGTGGTTGGGTTGTTATCCCAATCCTTCCACTAGAATTTTGCCTGGTTACAGGAGATGGCCAGTTCAGGCTACATATCCTCTATTGCTTGGAGTTTTAGCTAGGGTCACCCTTATAGATTCCTGGGAATTTCCCTTGCACTAGGTTTCTCCATCCCCCAAATTTCCCCCCTTTTCTAGTCATCTCTTCTGGTACTATCCCACTCTCCCACCAACCTAAGCCTTTCTGTTCCCATTCCCGCTCACCACAGTAAACCTGCAAAATCTATTCTATTTCCCCTTTGCAGGGAGATCCAAGTGTTCTCCCTTTGAGCCCCCCTTGTTACTTAGCTTCTCTGGGTTTGTGGATTGTAGCATGATTATCCTTTAATTTACAGCTAATATCTACTTATAAGTGAGTACATATCTTTTTTGCCTTTCTGGGTCTGGGTTACCTCACTTGGGATGATTGTTTTCTAATCTCATCCATTTGCCTGCAAATTTCATGATGTCATTGTTTTTAACAGTTGAGTAATATTCCCATGTGTAAATGTACCACATTTTCTTTATCCATTCTTAGATTGAGGGACATCTAGGATGTTTCTAGGTTCTGCCCATTATGAATTAAGCTGCTATGAGCATAGTTGAGCAACTAACCTTGTGATATGATTGAACATCCTTTGGGTATATGCCCAATAGTAGTATAGCTGGGTCTTGTGGTAAATTGATTCCCAATGTTCTGAGAAACCACCATATAGAGTTCCAAGGCTGTACAAGTTTGCACTCCCACAAGCAATGTTTCTCTTGTCTTACATCCTCACCAGCATAAGCTGTCTCTTGTGTTTTTGATCTTGGCCATTCTGATAGGTCTAAGATGGAATCTCAGAGTTGTTTTGATTTGCCTTTCCCTGATGGCTAAAGATGTTGAACACTTCTTTAAGTGTTTCTTGGCCACTTGAGATTCTTCTGTTGAGAACTCTCTGTTTAGATTATATACCCTATTTTTAAATTGGATTATTTGATTTTTTGATGTCTCATTTCTTGAGGTTTCACATAATTAGAAATTAACTCTCTGTCAGATGTGGGATGATAAAGATTTTTTCCCATTCTGTAGGGAAAATCTTTTCCCATTTTGTCCTATTGATGGTGTCCTTTACCTTACAGAAGGGTTTCAGTTTCATAAGGTCCCATTTATTAACTGTTTATCTTAGTGTCTGTGTTATTGGTACCCTGTTCAGAAAGTTGTCTCCTGTGCCAATAAGCTCAAGGCTATTCCCCACTTTCTCTTCTATCAGGTTCAGTGTATCTGGATTTATCTTGAGGTCTTTGATCTGCTTGGACTTGAGTTTTGTGCAAGGTGGTAGATATGGATCTATTTGCATTCTTCTACATGCAGACATGCTTTTGACCAGCATCATTTGTTGAAGATGTTTTCTTTTGTCCAGTGTATTCTGGCTTATTTATATAAAAAAAAATCATGTGTCCATAGTTGTGTGGATTTATGCCTGGGTCTTCAGTTTGATTCCATTGATCCACCTGTCTGTGTTTATGCCAATACCAGGAGGTTTTTATACTATAGCTCTGTAGTAGAGCTTGAAATCAGGGATGGTGATATCTCTGGAATTTTTTTATTTTACAATACTGTTTTTATCTACCCTGCATTTTTTGTTTTGTTTTTCCATATGGAGTTGACCATTGCTCTTTCAAGGTCTGCAAAGAATTGTGTTGAGATTTTAGTGGGGATTGCATTTCGTCTGTAGATTGCTTTTTTTTTTTTTTGGTTTTTCGAGACAGGGTTTCTCTGTGTAGCATTGCGCCTTTCCTGGAACTCGCTTTGGAGACCAGGCTGGCCTTGAACTCACAGAGATCCGCCTGCCTCTGCCTCCCGAGTGCTGGGATTAAAGGCGTGCGCCACCACCGCACGGCTGTAGATTGCTTTTGGATCCCCATATTTAATATGTTAATCCCATCAGTTTGGCTTTTCTTTAACAATTCTTTGTTAAATTCTACTTTCATTTCTTGAATTTTTTTCCTTATTTCACTCAACTGTGTTTTCATTCAGGCATTTATTTATATCCTCTTTAAAGCTGCATGTATGTATAATTGCTATTTTGAATTTCTTGTCTTATACTTCAGGTAAGTTATTTTTCTCAGATCATATTATAATAGAGTTTCTGACTCATGGATTAGTCATATTTACATAGTTCATGTTTGTAGTTTTATGCTCATTTATAGACATGTGGAGTTATGATGGTTGTGGTGTTTCTTGGTGTAGATGTCTGGTCTTACCTCTTTTTTTATGTGTGTTCAGTTCTTTGGTTGCTGTTGTCCCAAACAAACAAGTTGTGGATCTGAAGATTGATGCTGTATTTCCATCTTGAAGCCACCATGGTCTTTAAGATTCAGACTCTGACTAGTCTCAGCTCTGAATTTCTGGTTTCAGATACTAAACAGTTGAAAATTAGTAAGGTGGGTGGGGCGTGAGATAGGCTAGCAGGTAGGAGACAGAGACTAACTCTAGCATTCTTTTAATCAAGACTTAGTCCAGATGGATAAAGGGTGGCAGAGGCAGAACTGGAGGTACTCTGGCAAAAAGGATGGAGGTTGACTAGGAGGGGGAAAGGAGGCAGAAACAAGGCAGCAGTAATATATTAGGTAGGCTTCTCTAAGGAACATAACTGATAGAATAAACGAATCTATATCTATACATTAGTAAGGGAATTTTTAGAGTGGCTTATAGGTTGTGGTCCAAGTAATCCAACAATGGCTATCGTATAACAGAAAGGCCAAGAATCCAAAAAATTATTCAGTTCACAAGAATAGCTATCTCATCAGTCCAAATCTTGTGTTGGAGTCCTGGAAAGCTCCTAGTTTTCAGTTCACATTGGAACACTGAGGAATAGGTTCAAACAGCAGCAAAGGAATGGATAAGAATTAGATGAAGTGGCCAGTGAGAATGAGGAAAAACAGGCAAAAACCCAAAGCTTTTTTTTTCTTTTTTGGAGACTGCCACCAAAATGTGTGGCTCAGATTTACGGTGGATATTCTTACCTCAAATAATGTGGGATTAGAGTAGGTCTCCCACTTCAAATAATCTAAGGGAGAAAAATCTCCCACAGGTAGGTCAGCTTCTTGGGTAGGCAAGCTGACAACTGAGATTAGCCATCAAAATGTCTAAGAGTACTCTTGAGAGGCAAGAGTGAAGGAGGGGAAGGAGGGCACAGGTAGCCCACCTGGGTCCCAGGCAAGTGTGGTGGCTATGTGGTCTCTGGTAGAAAGTGTTTCTGTGTGCCAGTAGTGAGTCACAAGAGAATGGAGATGGCCTAACAGGAAGGGCTAGAGTGGACAGCAAGGAGGAACCGAGGGGTCTCTCTGTCTAATTCACAAGACCACATTACAAAGCAATGGAGGTGAATTGGAATAAGGGGCTTAGTCAGGCTGGCTGCAATAGGTCTAAGTGTCCTCTTGAGAGTCCAGAATGAACCAGGAGGAGAGCACAGGTACCTTAGCTGGAAGCTAAGCATGCTGTCTGTGGGGTTCTGGATAGAGAGAGATACCTTGGGTCAGTGAGAAGTCACAAAGAAATGGAGATGGGCTATGAAGAAAGGCTGCTGAGGCAACAATGAAGAACTAAGGAAACCCTGGGTCTTACCACAAGTCTGAGTCTAAGGGGATGAAAGTGGACTGGGAAGAGAGGCTCTCTGTAGACCAATTTTATGGAATCCTTTTTCTCAGTTGAGAATATCTTTTCCCAAATGACTCTGAGTTATGTCAAGTTGACATAAAACTAACCAATACAACTGACTTTGTCAACTTGAGACACAAACATATCATTAATCTATAAGAAGTTCTCATATTAATATCAATTATCACAATATAAGACACCCCAGCTTTTAAAAGTCCCAGTCTTTAAGGACTCAAACACTTCAAATGTTCATTCCCTTTAAAATATTCAAAGTCTTTCAACTGTGGCCTCCTGTGGTAAAATAAGGACAAGTTAAATTACTTTTCTACTCCAAGATGAAATAACCAAGGCATAGTTATAATGAGATCACAGCAAAAAGTAAGTTCATCAGTATAAAAAGTTTAGTACTTGACATCTGAAACCCACTCATGATTGTCTGGGATACAAAGACCTTGGGTTCCAGTTCCTCCGTCTGCAGCACAAACAGCTTCTCTCCTAGGCTCAGGCCAGCTCCACTCCATAGCTCCTGTTGTCCTTTGCAATAGTCCCGTAGTGCTGGGATCTCCAAAACACTGGAGTCTCCACTGTAACTGAGGCTATATATTGGTGAGTGCCAAAGGTCCTTCAACAGCCTTTCTTCAGGGACTCTGACACTGTCACACAGTGCCAAACTTCAACTTCTCTCCTTAACTCCTTCAGTCCTGGGTCTTATAATACAACCATGGCTGTATCTTCATCAGTGGCTTCTCATGGACTGTCACAGTGCCAAGCCTCAGCTGCTCTCCATGACCTTTTCATGCTTTCAAAATCATTAACACCCATGAGACTCTTACACGTTACCAAGTTTGGCTTCTGGCACAAGGTATAGCCTTGGTTCTCTCTGGACTACAGCTTTTGTGTGCTGATCCTAAGGAATCACTTGCCAAAAGATTTTGCTTCAGTGATGCTGGTCTCTTCTTAATAACAGCTGCCTCTTCAGTTCCAGTTAACCACCATCAATTATACTAGGAAATCAGAAGTTTCCCAAGCCAGGTCTCCATTGGCTGCACTGCTCTCAGCATTATCTTCTAAGTTCTCAGAATAAATAGCATACTAAGCTCTGAGCACTCAATGTCTTTTCTAGCCCAAAGTTCCAAAGTCCTTCCATAGTCTCCCCAAACATGGTCAAGTCTGTCAAAGCAAATATCCTACAATCTTGGATAATGTTCTAAAATAGAACAACTTTTGTTCTATTGCTGTGATAAACAACAACAACAAATCCTAAACAAAACCATGACCTAAAGCAACTTGGGGAGGTAAGGGTTTATTTCATCTTATACTTCCAGGTCACAATTCATCATTGAGGGAAGTCAAGGCTGGAATCTGGAAACAGGAATTGAAGCAGAATCCATAGAGGAATGCTGCTTATTGGCTGCTCCCATGCCTTGTTCAGTCTGTTTTCTTATACAACTTGGGGCCACTTGTCCAGGAGTGGCACTGTCTATAGTAATCTGGGCCCTCTCACATCAATCATTAAGAAAATACCTAACAGACTTGCTTATAGGCCAATCTTACAGAGGTATTGTCTAAATTGCTAGTTCTTCTTCTCAAATGACTCCAATTTATGTCAAGTTGACATAAAACTAACCAACATGCAGGGAACTGTGTTCATTTTAGTTACAATAACTAAAGAATTAATCTTTCCAGTGTTATTAAACTTTACTCTTAGGTCATTGAGCAAAGTTATTCATGATGTGACAATCCTTGGTCCTGTTGCTTTTGTTGAGATGCTAGACAGGCATATCCACATTCAAGTCTACCTTTCTTTGAAGTGACTTCACTTTAAATCAGGTTGAGTACAAAGTTGCCATGAGACAGATAAACATTTCTAGGCTATAGTTCCTCTTCTGTCCATTAGCAAGGGTAAGTGATGTCTCAGCCTGCACCTTCTTAGGGATCATGAACAGAAGAATCACCATGATCAGTGATGAATCATCAGCATGTGAGGCTGTAATACAAGTTCTTCCTTCACTCATCCTCTTTTTCTGCTTCTTACTTATGTCCACAATACATGGAGGGAGGTGGCCATGGAGACCAAGTCTTATACTAAGAGGTCTTACGTGTATCTTACCTTGAATGTAACCTCTGTGACTCTGCCAGGAATTCTTTTTTCTGCCTATTCTAAGTCTTCTCCCTTCCTCCAGAATGAATTTCACTCATTCATATTCCCAGTTTGAAGAAGTTGAAAACTCACTTAACTCAGAACAAAGAAGTCCAGGAGTAAAGGTACTGGTCCACACAGAGTCCCACATAGTTTGTGTCAGAGAAGGAAACAAACAAGAGCAGGGAGAAAATGCATTCTTCCTCACAGGACTGTATTCCTCCAATATTACATTTTAAAGTTCTCATCCCTAATGTGACTGAAAAGCACTATAAGTGAGATTCGATTAGCTCACGAAGTTTGGGCAGTATCCAATAGGACAGGTGTCCTTTTCTAAAGGACACAATGACTCTAAGTGGACAGTGAAAAGGCCATGGGGAGAAACAGAGACACAGTACCACAAGTTAACAAACAGTAGAGGCCTCTGAAAAAATCCAGAACCTATACTTATTACCTGGATTTTGGATTCTAAGTTTCTGGAAGTATGTCGAACAAATTTGTGCTGCTTGAAACAACTAATATATGGTACAATGTCTTTCCTGTGGATATTCATATAATACTAACACATGCTGTCTGAAACACCTCAGCTCAGATCAGAGACTTTTGTATGTGTTGTGGTCTGAATGTGAAATGTCCTCTTAGGCTCTTGTATTTAACCACTTGGTCGCCACCTGGGAGTACTGTTTGGAAAGGTTGTGTAATCTTAGAATGTAGAACCTCACTGGAGGAAATGGGTCACAGGGTGGCTTACCACTCAGCTTCACTTTCTGATCAACTCTTTGATTTCTGAATGTAGATCCAATAAAATAGCCAGCTTCCTGCTTCTACCCCCACGTCTTCCCAGCCTGATACTGTGTCTTCTCAGCTGTGATAGGCTGTATCCCTCTGGAACTGGGAATCAAGATAATGTTTTTTTCTTCAGTTGATTGTGTCAGAATATTTTTACCACATCAACACAACATAATTGAGCATGTTATAAACTGCAGTATTTTGACTATACGTGGAAAATGTTCCACTCTCATAGAAATATGCTTTGATTACAAAAATCAGAAATTTTAGTGTCTTCCTACAGCCATCACTTAATATGTGTCAATGTATCTTTGGATTATATTGGGTTAGGATGTTTGATTTTCAAAATGGCCATTTGAATTGCTATCTTCACCTTCATAAAACCATTAAATGAGTTTTGGTTTGGGATAAGGATAGAATTTTCAGCAATTTATGAAATGTCTATTAATAGCCATCTAAGACTTGATATTCTCAGAATTGATAACTTTAAAATTAAAATATCCTAAAAAACATTGAGGATGCTCTATGGCATACATATTCAGTCAATAGTTGATCATGTGAAAATAAATAAGCATATTGCCTAATTAGTATTTAAATCTGCTTTCATCTATATATAGATATAATGAATAGTAAACTATTGTAGGCTAAAGAATTAAACATGAATTACTTTATGACTTATTATGAGTAAATACTTGATTTGTATACCTATTTCTTATAACATATTGAGTGTTACATAAAAGTTTTTTTGCGTGAACACGGGTGGAAATGCAACAGACTGAAGAAGCTCTGGTCTATGGTGTTTGGTATGATTAGCTCTAGCTAATTCATATGGTTCTGAATTATGGAGCAGAACCCTAAACAACTAAGGAAGCATTGTAGAACCAGAGGAGCCTGAGTGCTATGTAGTCTGCCACACATTAAGTCCTCAGTATTTTGGGGACAACAAACATGTGAATGAGGGGAGGAATCACATGGGCACTGCATTCGTTACTTTTCTTAATTGCTGTTGCAAAATCCCTGACCAAAGCAACTCAAGGATTTATTTCTGCTCCCTTTTTGAGAGATACAGTCCATCATGTTGGGGAAGGGACAGCAGTGTTGTCCCACGGTGGCAGGAGTGCACAGCTGAAACTTCTTGCTGTATATCTTGGTGAACAGGAAGCAGGGTCTGCCCAAAAACTCTCAAGGCCAGCTCTCTGCCTCCTAGAGGTCACCCAACTTTCCAAATTAGAGCAAGGGGCTAGGGATCAAGTGTTCACACATATGAGCCAGTGGGGGCTATTTAGCATTTAGACCACAACTCTGATTACTATGGAGAGGAGAAATTATCTACATGCTGCACAATGTGCTCCCTCTCAAATAAAAATGTGTGGCACATTTTCTAATTAACACACTTACTGACACATTATAGGTAATCAATGAAGCAGAGCTTAATCTGAATATATCCTCTTATTCCTTGTGTTTTTCAAAGACCAAAACTGACCCTGGATTTAATGCAGTGGAGTTAACAAGGATTTGGTTTAAGGAGACTTTTGGCTGAAAGCAGCAGGTTGCCTTTGTGAGTTTTAAGCAAGAAGAGTTGAAGTCAATCAGTGTCAGCTCCTCTGAGCCTGATCCTGGACGCTGAAGTCCAACCTTCAGTGTGGGAAATAGCTCCCTGTCAGCAGCTCACCTAATGCAAACTCTGGAGAGAGAGGGCAGTGGAGACAGGTTTCTGCAGGGAGTGCCTCCCTGGGCTGTGTGCAGAGAGGGTAGAGGTGGAGAAAACTCTCAGGAGCTGTGCAGTACTTGAATTCCAAGCTTTACTGTTCTCAGTGGTCAGGTGTAGATGTAACCAACCATCTTATTAAATAAGAAACACAGAGCCAATGTAAAGATAAAAGCCCAAGAGGTCAGAGCTAGGAGCCTTACCCGCTTTCCTCCAGC
>CABHPP010129197.1:0-28254 GCA_902168425.1 Peromyscus attwateri | reverse complement strand
TCTATCTATCTATCTATCTATCTATCTATCTATCTATCTATCTATCTTAATCATCTTCCTCATCATCTCTCCAGCTCTCCCTCCTTCTCTTCTGCTACTGGAAGTTTCCTATCTTTGCTACTGAACTAGTGTGAAATCCTATCAGCCTCCTTGTGTTGTAGCTGCTCTCCACCTGTCTCCAGTTTATCCACTGCAGAGCCTAAGCCATTCATGCCTAGGTGTCATCTGCCATCTTCATTAA
The DNA here is from genome assembly GCA_902168425.1 of Peromyscus attwateri. NCBI lineage: Eukaryota > Metazoa > Chordata > Mammalia > Rodentia > Cricetidae > Peromyscus > Peromyscus attwateri. The sequence goes on along the minus strand of CABHPP010129197.1, from coordinate 28,013 downwards.
GTATGCTTTCATACATAAGTATATAATTTTATGAGATTAAACATCTAAAATAAGACAGTCAGCCACTGTAAAAGAGCTTAGTATCGAGTTACGTCTCTATTTTTTATTTATTAGTTATTTGGGTTTGCTGTACTGTGGATTGGTTGGCAAGCTGAGTGCATGCAATTCAAATATAACCCATGCTGTAGGAAACTCTATCACTGAAAGGGGGATGGAGTAAGAGGACTTTACAAGTAGCCGTGTGTCACGCTAAAAGGAAAGCTATATCAAGTCGAAAGGAGGATTTAGAACTGTTATTTTCTTACATGGCCACTTTGGATTAAAGTGATAAACCACCCGGTCTATTTGCTATCATTCATACTATATTCCAATTTTCCAGTTCGTGATAAAATTGTCATGCCCAGAGGAGAAAGTCACTAAAATGTACACTGGACTCAGGTAACTCCTCCAGTCATCTGAATTTGGACATACTCACACGTTATTCCCTCTTGAGATAAAAGGAGAGCTTGCCTCTACATACCGATAAAGGAAATAGCTGTTTTCTAACTGACTAATAAGTAATTATTCTTGTGGATTGTGCTGTGAGAGCCCTGTAAACTAACAATACATGATGGCACTACCACTTACATATTTGTGCTTTGCCTCCTTGTAGAATTTTCTCAATGCCTGCAAGAGCTGTTCCCCAAAGATCTCAGAATAAGTACTTGAATAAAACGACAGTATAAGCATGGCCATAAAGAATATATTTAATTTCAAGTGCTGCTCTAAAGAATGTTACAAATGGCATGACAAGGTCCTTTTATTATCTCGCATTTCATTACCCAGCCTTCTTAATAGTCCACCTGAGAACAGAGCTCGGCTGATGTCAATCTTTCGTATTGGTACACTCGGTTACAGGAGAGCACTGACTGATGTTGGGACATTGTTCTACCTATTTACAGTGTCCCCTCAGTGCCTCCACCATTACTTACTCTGAAACGCCCTATTGAACAGAGAGAAATTCTCTGAAAAACAAAGAAGTATTAATGAGATAACTCAAATCTAAAACCAGGTTCCTCCAGCCTCAGACAAGTTGGAGAGCATGCAAGCTGCTTTGCTTCCTCTTGGCCAAGTGTCCAGATGGAGATCCGCGGGAAAAGGTTTCCCTCGTACATGTACCAGTGCCGACACATGTAAACACTAGGGATGTCTTCGCTCTCTACTAGATTTCAACATTCCATTAATGATTTGTTACAGTTTTTATATTTTTGTGATGGCTATAATCTGAAACACATAGACAAAAATAGTGTGGTAATTCCATACTGCGATTTATTGTCTGGAAGTTCCAAATACAACATACTTGAGGGGAATTCACAATAGAAGTTCATCTTTGCAGAAGCGAAGTATCTTAATGAAAAGGAACTGCTTGTTATAGTCCAATACCACTGTTTTGGAGCCATTCGAAAGAATATACTGAGGAAAGAAGGCTGACGCAATACAATATATTGTTTGTGCTCCTTGTGAATCTCAAGAATAAAAACTAACCCAAGCTAACTATTGCATCTCCAATGAGGCCAAAGATGGACAGCTTTTCAAGAGTAAAGGTATAAAGTCAGCATCTGAGGAATTATAGCTATTTTGTGTATTGACCCATGATATTAATGGTAATACACACACACACACACACACACACACACACGCTATACATATATATATATATATATATACACACACACATATATATGTATATATATTTTTTTTGATTCTCAGTGACTTGTTGAAAATTAACATAAACTCCAGGCTGTGTTTCCCAAGACTACAAAATGAGATGACTTCAATATAGGTAGGATATATTACAAATCATAGCTTGGGTGATGTGTACTCTGAACAGAACTCACTACTAATGGCAGAAAGAACTAACTTCCTAGTGTTATTTCCAACTATTCACAGGATACAAATATAAAAACATGATTGCAATTATGTTTAAAGCAAAGTTTTCTGTGATAGCATCTTCAATGAGTGGTGTTGGGGAAAACTGAATGTCCATACATACAAGAATGAGATGTGACAGTATCTATCACCCCACACAAAGATCAGTTCCAAACAGATCAAAGTTCTCAATTTGAAATCTGTGCCACTTAAACTGCTCAAAGGAAACATAGGCTGTCCCCTACAAAGTGCAAGACAGGTGGAGAGCAAGCCAGTAAGCAGCACCTCTCCGTGGTCTCTGCATCAGCTTCTGTCTCCAGGATCCTGCTCTGTTTGAGTTCCTGTCCTGACTTCCTTCGATGATGAACTATGATGTGGAACTGTGAGCCAAATAAACCCTTTCCTCCCACCTCCAAAAAAAAGTGGAAGGCAGGACTTTCTGAATAGGATTTCTTTTGCTTAGGGATTAAGACTAACAACTGACAAATAAGACTTCATAAAATTGTAAAGGTTCTATACAGAAAAGGAGACAAGAATAAAGAGGAAGCCCAAGGGGTGGGAGAGAATCTTTACCAACTATGTATCTAATAGATAGTTAACATTTAGAATTTCTTTTGTTTTCTAAAAAGAAAATTCATTTAGGAACCTTCCAGTACATCACTCTTTATTTCATCAGTGTTTCAGTTCATTCTATTGGTTTAAAATAAGTAGTGTAGATACACAGAGGTGCTTCCTAGATTAATCTAATTTGTAGAGTCAACAGTTTCCTGCTCTATGTCAGCCCCACACCCATTGTCACCAAGTCTCTAGACCCCCTAAGATTACTGGAATAAAAAAACCATAGACTTTATGAGTTTGACATGAAATATTTCTACATAATAAATATTGTAAGAGTAAGAAGTTCTGGGACTGGAGAAATGGCACAGTGGTTAAAGGCATTTGCTACTTTGCAGAGGATGAACGTTTGGTGCCCAGAACCCCTGTAGGGTTGCTCATAACTGCCTTTCACGCCTGTTACAGGGTATCTGACATCCTCTTCTGGCTTCCTCAGAGATAAACATGCATATATACATAAATAAAAACTTAATACATCTTTTTAAGAGAGTAAATAATGCACAATAACTAAAATTTTATACACATGAAAGACAACATAGTAATATACCCTAAATAAGAAAAATGAGAATTTGAAATTTAAGCTATTCTTAGGACAACACTTTCCTCCTCCCAAGAGCTATAGACCATCTAACAAAACCCAACACCAGTTATTAGAAGCTCCCTTTCATGTTCTTGCTTAGGGGAGTCCAAGAGCCCCCTAAAACAGAATAGTCTATTGCTGCAGCCCTTGGATACTTCCCAGAGGCTGAAGATAACTTCTTAATGCAGGTTTACAGCTGTGTGAGATCAAGGCTTATTTTTCTTCTCTGGGGATGTGCATAGCACCTTCCAACACCATAAATGTTAGCCAGTAGGGATGAAGCTTCCAGGTGAGTACCATCTTGATGACTCCATGTTCTGTGATTCAAATACACGGTATCATTTTTTTATCAACAAAAAAAAATCATAAATGTCTGCTTTCACCATTTTAGGAAGTTGGTTTCAGCTCCTTTATTTGCTGCTTCAGCAAATGACTCACAGGTACTCTCTGGTCAGGGGCATGGAGGAGTACATAATTTGTGATTACAGCTATGCATTAGCTTGGTTTGTAAAAGCAGATTACATAGAAATCCAAGGTAAGTGGGTTGATTATTTTAAACAGTTTGAGTATACAATAAGCTAACAGACTTAAGTTTTAAGTGCATTATTAACTTTGACTCTGAGGTCTATCAAAAGTTCCAGTCTTCCAGGAAAGGCACAAAGCAACACAGAGAAACCCTGTCTCGAAAAACCAAAAAAAAAAAAGTTCCAGTCTTGTAGAATATAAGATACATTTTCAGAACATTGCATCATCTCATGTGTACATGTGTATACACATGTATTTACTGAAGTCCTTCATCCTTATAGGTCTGGAGTTCCAATTTCACCACCCAGCATTCTCTACAGATGACTAAAAATTCTCCTCAGATCCTCTGCCTCACAATCACCAATGCCAAATACCCATTTCTTCTTTTTTTCATTTTTACTTTTTGTTTTTTAAATATTTACTGCATTTTCAGTTTCTCTATTTTTATTTTAATTTTAAGACATTTGTATCAATTCTTCAATAATTTTATACATTGTGCTTTGATCATAATCGCTCCCTACCATCTCTTCTCAGATTCATTACCCATTCTATAACTACACAACTTCATATCCTCACAGTTTGTTTTGGGTATGTTGGTCATTTATTACCAAGTGTGACCATCAAAAGTCCTATAGGAGGCATGTTGAAGTATTTATTAATCATACAGTATCATTTCCCATTCCAGATGTACTAGACTGGAATAATAGAAGTTTTCCCTGAACATTTCCCTCGACGTTCCAATTTACTCTTTTGGCTGTCATATTAGTTTATAAAATATGCATTTAATATACATATTATTGTATCATATCGCTATGCACCAATTAAGTTGCTTGTGTCTGTTTCTCTAGAGACAGTACTAACATGTAATGACCCTTACTTCATGCTTGCTGCATCTAGCCGCTGGTTAGTGTTCAGGGCTGTGAAAGGACAGTACTCTGCTTCCTCTGTGCTCTGTTTTCTAATTGATTTTAGACCAGTTACTTCACTAATTAGAGGCACTTCGTTACTCATAGTATAAGGACATACACAGTTGTCTGACAGGATAACAACAAAAAGTTAATTAAGTCAGGTATTTGTGAAGGGTTTTATACATAAATCCAAAAATCAGCAGCACTCGCCATTATACTTGTAGACATTATTCCATTTGCAGTTGATAAATACATTCACTTTTACTAAAATAAACAGTGCTTTTAGTCAAATCAAAGAGGCAGATGCCAAATAACTCATGTTTAATATTCAATTAATATGGCTACTCTAAAATTCTGACATGTTTGTAACATTGTTAAGATGATAATGCTTCATGGTTACACAGAAAAATATTTTGCTAACACTGGCTTCAACTAAAGTATCCAGAGTACATTATCTCTCAACAGATTTTGAATTTCATTCTTAAACTTTCCTTTTAAAGATATTTTATAAGTACTTTAAGAATGTAATACACATTTTGATCATATTCGCTCACCCTTCCACAACTCTTCCCAGACCCACCCCCTCTTCCTTATCCATCCAACATTGTGTTCTTTTCTTTTCTTTTGAAAACTCATCAAGACCAGTTTTTCTTACTCTGCATCTTAACCAAGTGTAGGTCTCTGTGTTAATCACCACCAATTGCAAATGGAAGCTTCCCTAATGAGAGATGCATTAATTTGTGTGTATAATGGTAAGTCATTAGAAGTTGGCTTAATAATATCTAGTTAACAGGATAATAGTAATAGGTTCTCTGCTAGGGCTTATGACCTGTGTGGCCATAGGTTTTGACCTCAATAATGGTGCCAGGTATGGGTCTCATCTTATGGAGCAGGACGTAAATCTAATCTGAACGCAGTTGGTTGCTCCCATGCTGTTCATATCACTACTGGACTGATGGACTCGTCTTCCAAAGCCAGTCATTTTTACAGCTCAAAGTGTTCAGTTTGGTAAGAAAGAATGATTACTTTTCTCCTTCAATGTTTTGCATAGCACCTTTCAGTACCATAGAAGATATCCAAAAGGGATGAAGGTTCAGGTGAGTAGCAGATTGATTTCTTCATGTCTGTGACTGAAGTATGTGATATCTTCAATAATAGGGTCTTACTGTCAAGTTCTTGTGGATAAATAAGAGCGTTGACAATAGTGTGTAATGTTTCAGTTGCAAATAGTGTGTAATAAAGCTCACTGGCTGTGCTAGTTAGTTTTATGCCAACTTGACACAAAGTAGAGTCATTTAGGAAAAGGGAACCTCAACTGAGAAAATTTCTTCTAGCAAACTGGCCTGTGGGGAAGCCTGTGGTAGATTTTCTTGACTGGTGATTGATGTGGGAAGATCAAGACTACTGTGGGCAGTGTTACTCCTGGGTTGGTGGTCCTAGGTGATTTAAGAAAGTGAGCTAAGCCACTAAGTGGTGGTGGTATATGCTTTTATCCCAGAACTCAGGAGGCGGAGGCAGACAGATCTCTATGAGTTTGAGGCTAGCCTGGTCTATGGAGAGAGATTCAGGATAGTCAGGGCTATTATACAGAGAAGCCTTGTCTTGAAAAACCAAAAAAGAAAAAAAAAGAAAAGAAAAAAGGAAAACAGGCTGGGCAAGTTATGAGAAGCAACCAGTAAGCAGAATTCCTCCATTGTCTCTGCATCAGTTCCTGCCTCCAGATTCCTGCCTGGGCTTCTTTGGGTAAAGGACTATAAGCTATAACGTGAAATAAACCCTTTCCTCTCAAATTGATTTTGGTCATGATCTTTATCACAATAATAGAAAAGTAACTAAAGCACTGGTCACAACTCTAAAGTAGGTAACTCACTCCCATCACTGGGCCTTTTAATTGTTAGCCTGTGTTATCTAGTAGGACCATTGTTACCCCTTTACAGAGTAACTCTAAGTTCTCTATCTATCTATCTATCTATCTATCTATCTATCTATCTATCTATCTATCTTTGTGTGTGTAATCAATTGTATACAAAAAACCTATAGCAAACATTATACTAAATAGAAAAAGAAAACAAATATAGAATGAGCCAAGGGCATCTACTCTCTCTACATTTATTCAGTATATTGTATAAAGTCTTTAACAATGAGACAATAGGAATAAAGAAAATGTGAATAGGAAAGGAAGAAGTCAAATAATCCTATTTGCAGATAATACTCCACCAGAAAATTTATAGATCTGATAAACACTTTCAGCAAAATCTTAGGATACAACATCAATATAAAAAGATCAGCAACCTTTCTCTACACCAGTGGCTGAGAAGGAATCAGAAGATCAAGTCCATGGAAATTAACTTTTAGAAATATAACATATCTATTGGAAAAAATCTGAGGTGGTTTTATAGTAAAAACTATGAGAAACAAAAAGGCGAAATTGACAACACTGTAATATGAAAACATCTACCATGCTGTAGACTGACATAATTAATATTGTATAAAAGTAACAAAAGTGAGTTACAGATTTAATGTAATCCTCATCAAAATTGCAGAGGCATTATTGACAGAAATGGAAAAAAATCTTAATATTTACATTGAAGAACAAAAGACCCTCGACAGCCAAAGCAATTCTACACAGAAAGAATATTATCTCACCTCAAACTATACTACAGAGCCACAGTAACAAAACATTATGGTAATGTTACAAAACAAAAAATGGAACAAAAAGATATGTCCACTAATTAACAGAATAGAGGACCCAGAAAAAGCACATAGCTTCATCCACCTAATTTTTTTCCTTTATTAAGAAATGTTTTATTCATTTTACATATCAACAGCAGATCCCTCTCTCACCCCTCCTCCCTCTCTCCCTCAGCCTTGCCCCCTCCCCATCCCCTCCTCCAAAAAGGTAAGGCCTCCCATGGAGAGTCAGCAAAGCCTGGTACATACCACTGAGGCAGGTCCAAGCCCCGTTCCCCTGCATCAAGGCTGTGTAATGTGTCCCATCATAGGTAATGGACTCCAAAAAGCCAGCTCATGCACCACAGATAGATCCTGCTTTAAGGGGCATCCACCTAATTGTTGGCAAAGATGCCAACATATATTAGAGAAAAGAGTCTCTTCAGTTAGTGGTGTTGAGAAATATGAATATCTACATGTAAAAGAATAGAATTACATAGATTGAACACTGCATCTCAATTAATCTCATCTAGATAATCCCTTGCAGACACAATTAGGGTTGACAGTATATATTAACCATCACAACTGTTATGCAAGTGACGTTTGAAACTCATCACTTGGTACAGTTAAGATGTACCAATAAAATTTTCATACTTATAATAACCCTTATTGTCTGAGAAACTAATAGGACAATATCAAGATATTACAAATTAATTGTTTCCCTCTCTAGTAAACATCAAAGCAGAGTATAATTATACACAGCAATACTTTATAAAGGTAATCATTCAGTTTGATATGTTGAGTGTATAAAAAACACAAATCCATCATTAGGCTAGATGGACAGAACCAAGTCACATTTTAAAAAATCCTAAATCTGATTTTTATAAAACCTAATCTTCAACCCTGAACTATATTATACCAAGTTGAAAATGAAAAGGCTTAGAATTTCTGAAGCCATAAGTTTCCTGCTTATTATCACTAAAGTGAAGGTATTATTTGTAAGTCACACTGTCACCTTGTCACCAGCAGGTTAGGCTCTGGCTTGGAAGCTAAGATGCTCTATGAATGTGTAGTATCTTGCCAGGCAAAATGATGTTTATAGCAGTTTCCTCAAAATTGTAATCGCCTAAGAAAAATGATTCTTTTTTCCCTGGGAAACAGATACTTCATATACAGTATGCTCTTTAGTAGGGAGAAAGGGGAAGAGGTCAATGACTCTCCACATTTCTGTGTGCTTGGGTACTGGGTTAATATAATGGAACTGTCGACACACAGTGCTGAGGGGGTAGAAAATACGTTCCTTCATTTTCAAACCTCATATTAGAAATATAAACCCATTTACTTTCATGAAACATCATACAGTGATGTTTTTAAGATCCAATCACTACCCGAGAAAATGTCAATCCATTAGAACACATCTATAATCATTTTCAAATACTCACCATTTTTAAAGAAAATGAACTACACAAAGACTATATTCAGCAGTGTTGAATTTTAGGGCACAAAGAAATTAGTGTTGACAAGAAGGAGTGGAATCATCACAAATTCTACTATTTCAATAGTCTTCATCTAACATGGATATATTTTTACTTTGGTGTGTCTAAATTACATTAAATTATTTCATGAGTCCTGATTACATAAAAAAGACTTCTTGATTAAAATTGGTCCTTCTAAGAATACACAGGTGGGATAAGCAAGCATCACTTTGGAGTATATGTAAATATTTTTTCCCGTGTTTCAGATGGCTAACTGGAAACCATATGAACACACCCACTGGCATGGAGTGCTAGTAAATGCTTACCAACCCCTTCTTCAGTGGTTGTTTTGGGAAGTAAGAATTGGGATGATTTGAAACAGTGCCTGTTTCTATAGTGTAAAATCTCTCATCAGAAACAATTTCAAACCACCAACATTCATTCATTGAATGTGGAGATGTGAAGAAGTGTACACTGTACTCTCACATAGGAATGTGGGCTGACTCAGTTTCCCAGTCACTGCCTTCCTATTGTGTAACCTCCAAGATTAACCATAATGAACTTTGATTAAACTTCCATGGTAGGATCTAAGAGAAATACATTTTCTGTTCTCCAATAGAAAGATTACAAAATTATATGTTTCATTTTTCAAAACAATAAGAAGCAAAACATTTTTGCAACATAGCATGGTGATACATCCCTGCAACTATGACACTTGAAAGACTGAGGCTGGAGGACTGAGTTTAAGGTCAGTCTGGGTTATAAGAAGGGAAGGAAAGAGGGAGGAGAAGGGGAGAAGAAAAAATAATCAAGGGAGGTGGTAAAAGAAAAGAATGAAGAAGAAAGGGAAGAAAGGGGATCTGCAGACCACTTTTCCCTTATTGCCATGCAAGACCCCAAGATTCTAAGTGACATTTTTAGGAAGCTTGTCTTCCTATGGAACAAGATTACTATTTGACAGATCATCAGGGCTCCTACCAACAGCAACAAATAATATTGTGTCTTTCAAGATTTGTCCATCTGGGGATGCATTTAGCTTCACATTAATCAAGAAAACAAAGCATTTATTAAGACCAGGTGCTTTCTCTGATCATCATATTCAAGTCTACCTAACTGAAAACCTGACAATTCTGACCCGGTAAGGATCTGGAAAAGTTTAGTGTGATCTATGCTAGCCAAACGGTGGTCCTTGGATTTAGAGTTTAACTTTTTTATTTTAAATTCTGTCTCAGTAGCACCACTTGCTGCCATCATTGAGAGCCCTTTCTTCTGTCCTGAAGTCTAGAACCACGTGGGTGAAGCTGCCAAGTTCTGCTCCTTACTGGGCTGGAACATGGTCCCCTCATTGAATTACATCTTCACCAGCTTTCTGTTTTCCTTCACTGCCTAAGTAAGCTTGGCTGTCCTTGAGCTTGCTCTGTAGATCTGGCTGGCCTCAAACTCAGAGATGTGCCAAGCTCCTGACTTCTGGGGGCTGGGATTAAAAGCATGCACCATCACACCTGGTTCTAAGCTTTTCTTTAATTCCTTTTCACAGGTGGGAAATTCAGCTGGCATATTGCCCTGAGGTCACCACTCCCTTCATTCCATTTCTTTTTCTGTTTCTCTCCTTGAACACGGGATTTAGCTCTATTACACTTCCTGGTACCCTTTTTCTCAATCTGTATGTACATTTTGCATTTTTAATTTGCTTAGCTTGCTCCTTTTCATTATCAATCTTCATCAGAGTTAACACTAATAACCACACAACAGAGTCTATACTAAACTGTTTTGAGATTTCCTCTGCCAATGGAGTTAATCTAAAACTCTTCACTTTAACCTCAGGCAGACTTTTCAGATGAGAGCAAAAAGCAGCCACATTCTTCACCAACTTATCACAAGAATAATTTCTAAGCAACATATTAAAATTCTTCTTCTCTGAAACCTCTTGAGCCAGCACCCAACTGTTCAAATCACTCAGCACCACTGTATTCCATTCTACTACTAGTATGGCCTGTTAAGCAGCACTTAAAGCACTCCACTGCTTTTCTAATCCACAGTCCCATGGTCCACATTCCTTCAAACAAAAGCATGGCCAGCCCTACTACAGCAATACCCCAGTCCCTGGTACTAACTTCTGTTTTAGTTAGGGTTTCTTTTGCTGGGAAAAGACACCACAACTGTGGAAACTCTTATAACAGAAAAACATTACATTGGGGTGGCTTACATTTTCAGAGGTTTAGTCCATTTTCATCATGGTGGGACATGGCAGCATGCAGGCAGACATGGTGCTGGAGAGGTAGCTGAGAGTTCTTTATCTTGCAGGCAACCAGAAGTGAACTGAAACTCTGTGTGTGACTTAAGCATATATGAGACTTCAAAGCCCATCTCCATAGTGACACACTTCCTCCAACAAGGTTGCACCTCCTAATAGTGCCACTCCTCTTGAAGGCCATTTTCTTTTTTTTTTTTTTTAATTTTATAATTTAATTTAATTTTACGTGTCAGCCACGGATTCCCATGTTCTCCCCCCTCCCGCTCCTTCCCTGCCTTCCGCCCAGTACACCCCCCATTCCCATCTCCTCCAGAGCAAAGACTCCCCTGAGGATTGAGTTCAACTTGGTAGATTCAGTCCAGGCAGGTCCAGTCCCCTCCTCCCAGGCTGAGCCAAGTGTCCCTGTATAAACCCCAGGTTTCAAACAGCCAACTCATGCACTGAGTACAGGACCCGGTCCCACTGCCTGAATGCCTCCCAAACAGATGAAGCTAATCAACTGTCTCACTTATCCAGAGGGCCTGATCCAGTTGGGGGCTCCTCAGCTATTGGTTCATAGTTCATGTGTTTCCATTCGTTTGGCTATTTGTCCCTGTGCTTTATCCAACCTTGGTCTCAACAATTCTCGCTCATACAAACCCTCCTCTTTCTTGCCAACTGGACTCCTGGAGCTCCCCCTGGGGCCTGGAGGCCATTTTCTTTTAAGCCAGCACAATTATGATGAGTGATCTTTTGGATGTGTTCTGGAATTTGGTTTCCACTTTTTTTCTTATTTTTAAACATAATTTTTTGTTGATTCGTTTGGGAATTTCATATCATGCACCCCAATCCCTCTCACTTCCCAGTTCCTCCACATCTACCCTTCACCCTTACAGTGCCCCCTCAAAAAATCTTTTTGAAATAAAAAATTAATTAAACATAAAACCACTTTGCTCCTCTGGCTTTCCTGAAGCTCCACCACCTCTTCATTCATCTTAGTGGCCTTGGGAGCTGCAGTGTGTCACGCATGCAGTAGACCCTTTTGTCCAAACAGCTTTACTGGCAAATGTTCATTGCAATGACTTGGTCTGGTTCAAGGCCTCTGGCTTTGGTACACCATCAACAACAGACCCTCACCAAAACTCCTCTCAAATATCCTACTGTTGCCCTGAGTCATGGGGATCCTGCAGCTATGGTTCCACAGGATCAGTCCCTTCACATGCTCCAGCAAGTAAGAGATGGGGTAGATGTTGGGGTGAGCCAACTCAAAGCACTGGATGTGGTTGTTGGCTGAGCTGGTCAGCCTGGGTCTCTTCTGGGACTGCTCTCCTCAGATGTAGGGTAGAGGCAGCTCTCCTGAGTGTAGGGCCAGCTCACCCATGAGGGGTGGGGCCAGCTTTCCCATGTGGAGTGGGATCAGAGAATTTTTGTCTTCATGTTCATCATGTTCATCAGGTAGATTGGCTTATAGTTCTCTTTTTTGTTGAGTCTCTATGCTATTTTGATATCAAGAGTGACACTGACTTCATAAAAAAGATTTTGGGATTTCTTTTATTTTACATAATAATTTGAATGGCATTGTTCTTAGTTCTTTGATGCTTGAGTAGAATTCTGAGCTAAATCATACAGACTTTTTTAGTTGGGAGACTTAATTACTCCTTCTATTTCACAGGCTCTTTTAGATCTGTTTAAATTATTTACTTCATCTGTTTTTAATTTTGGTAAGACAAAAACATCTAGAAAAGCATCCATTTCTTTTAGATTTTTCCAATTTAGTGGAATACAATATGTAAAGTACATCCTATGATTTTCTAATATACTCAGAGTTTGTTGGAGGGTTTCCATTTTCATCTCTAATTTCATTAACTTGTTTCTTCTCTCTTTCTATTGGTCAACTTGGCTAAGTGTCACTTTTTTAATCTTTTCCAAGAGTCAACTTTGTTTCATTGGTTCTTCGGGGTTATTTTGTTTGTTTTTTCATTTGTATTTCATTAATTTCTGCCCTAATTGACATTACTTCTCTTCATCTACTGCTTTTGGAGTTGGTTTATTTTTAATTTTTGAATTCCTTCCTGTTTGTCTCCAAGTTGTTAATTTGAAATATTGCTAGTTTTTTACCTATACACTTAGAGTTATAAAATGCTCTCCTAGGATTGCCATTATTATATCCCATGGATTTGTGAATATTCTGTTTTCATTTTCATAGAATTATAGGAATTTTTAAATTTCCTTCTTGATTTACTCAATGATCCACTCATCATTCTACAGGGTATTGTTAGAGTGTTTGTATGTTTTCTGTATTTTTTCTTGATATTGATTTCTAGTTTTATCTCATTGTGGTCAAAAATACTGTAGGATGTTGTTTCAATTTTCCCCTACTTCTGGAGACTTACTTTGTGTTCTAATATGTGATGAACTTTAGAAAAAGTTCAATGGTTTGTTGCAAATATAGTATGTGTATTCTTTGGGTGTATTTGTTTGGGTGAAATTTTCTGTAGCTATCTGTTAGGTCCATTTAACATTATGGTGTAATCTTTAAGTGTTTCTTTGGGTTTTTTTTATGTAATTAATCTCTCTAAAGGGAACAATGGTATGGAAGCCACACAATGTTACTGTTTGGGGGTTAACTTGTGACTTTTAATCTAGTACTGTTTGCTTTATAAAATTGGATAATGAATGGGGGATATATTTAGAATAGTAATTTCCTCTTGATTGAGTATTCCTTTAATCAAAATGAAGTAATCCTACTTACCACTTATGACAAGACTTGGTTTGAAGTCTGTTTTTCAGATGTTTTAGTAGCAACAACCATTTGTTTCTAGCTTCCATTTGCTTGGAACAGCTATATCCATACTCTCACCATAAGATAGTATTTATCTTTGGTGATAGGATATGTTTCTTGGAGAGAGCAAAAAGTATTCTATTTTCTAATTCAATCTGCCAGTCTGTACCTTTTGATATATTAATTGAAATCACTGATGTTCAGAGTTATTATTAAACAGCATTTATTGTTCTGGTTCTTTTTTTCATAGTGTTTGGGACTTTCTTAGTCCTCTTCGGTTTATTAAGTGTCTTAGTATCATTTAGTTTGATTTTCTTTAGTCTGTTGTACATGCTTTTCGTTCTCTTTAGGCTGAAATATTCTTTCAATATCCTTTCTGCAGGCCTCTCTTGGTGGTTATAAATATCTTTAGCCTGCTTTTACGATGGAAAGTTTTTATTGTCAATGATAGTGGATAGTTTTGCTGGGTATGTTAAACTGAATTGGCTATTGTGATCTTACAAGTTTGAAAGACATTATTTCCATCCTTTCTTGCTTATATAGTTTGGACTGAAATGTTAACCAGCTATTCTGATGGGCCTGTCTTTATATGGGACTTGACGCTTCTTTTTGGAAGCTTTCAATACATTTTCTTTATTCTGAACATTTAATGTATAATATGACATAGGGAGTTTCTTTGCTGATATTATTTGGAGTTTTGTGTTCCTCTCACATCAGAATTGGCTTCTCTTTCCCTAGATTTGTTACACTTTCTTCTATGAATTTGTTTAAAACATTTGCCATGTATTTTACATGAGCTTTTTCCCTATAATTCCTGGGTTTTTATTCTAATGGAGTCTCAAATTCTTTCATGTCCTGTTTATACATTTTAAAAATTTATATTTGACCTTGAGTGTTTTAGCCCCTCTATATGGCCTTGGTGGCCTTATAGTCTGTCTTTCACATAATCCATTTTATTGGAAAAGCCCTCCACTGAATTTTTCATTGAGCTATTGTATCTTTAATTTCCATCATCTTTTTCATTTTTGTTTTATTCAGCATTTCTATCTCCTTATTAATTTATATTTTCTTACCATAAATTGACTTCCTTATTTCATTCAGGTAGTATCTTTGTTAGGATTTCTGCTGCTATGAAGAGACACCATGACCATGGCAACTCTTATAAAGAAAAACATTTAATTGGGTGGCTTACAGTTTCAGAGGTTTACTCCATTATCATTATGGGAGGACATGGTAGCATGTAGGCAGACATGGTGCTGAAGAAGGATCTGAGATTGGAGAAGGAGCTACATCTTGATCCTGTAGGCAACAGGAAGTGAAGTCTGAAACACTGGACATGAATTAAAGATATATGAGACCTCAAAAGCCCACATCCGCCGGGTGGTGGTGGCACACGCCTTTAATCCCAGCACTCGGGAGGCAGAGCCAGGTGGATCTCTGTGAGTTCAAGGCTAGCCTGGGCTACCAAGTGAGTTCCAGGAAAGGCACAAAGCTACACAGAGAAACCCTGTCTCAAAAAAAACAAAAAACAAAAACAAAAACAAAAAAAGCCCACATCCATGGTGACACACTTGCTCCAACAAGGCCATACATAAGCCAATAAAGCCACACCTCCTAATAATGCCACTCCCTATGAGCTTGTGGAGGCCAATTACATTCAAATTATCACATTTCACTCCATGGCCCCCATAAGCTTGCAACAATACCATAATGCAAAATGCATTTAGTCCAACCTCAAAAGTCCCCATATTCTATCACAGTCTCAACAATTTTTAAAAATCCAAAGTTCAAAGTCTCTTCTGAGAGTCATGCAATCTCTTAACTATAATTTACAAAAATCAAAATAAAAAAAAAACAGATCACATACTTGCAACATATAATGGAACAGGATATACATTACTATTCTAAAACATAGGGGAGGGAGCATAGTGAGGACATACTGAACCAAAGCAAGATCAAAAAACAGCTGGACAAACTTCAAACAATGCATCTCCATGTCTGATGTCAAAATGCTCTTCAGATCTCCAACTTCTTTCAGCTTTGTTGACTGGAACATATTTCTTTCTCTTGGGCTGGTTCCACTCCCTCTTCTAAGGCTACCTTGGCAGATATCCCATGACTCTGCCATCTCTAACAACTTGGGTTCTTCAAGGCAACCTGAGCTTCAACTTCACAGCTTCATGCAATGGCTTCTCTAGGCCTCCATTCAGGGACACCCCTGACACGTGCCTGGCCTCAGTGGCTTTCCTTAGTCACTCCTTGACTCCAAAGTCAGGAACATGTGGCCAAAGCTGCCAAGTTCTGCTGCTTGCTGGGGCTGGAACAATGCCACCTGGTTCAATTACATCTCCGCAAGTTTTCTTTTTTCCATGGTTTCCTTCACTGACTAAGTTGGCCGTCCTTGAACTTGTTCTGTAGATCTGACTGGTCTCAAGAGATCCACCAGTCTTTGCCTTCCAAGTACTAGGGTTAAAGTCACATACCACCACACCTGGCTCTAAGCTTTTCTTTAATTGCTTTCACAAGTTGAAAACTTAGTTGGGTGGGATCTTGCCCTGAGGTCACCACTACCTTTATTCTATTTCTTAATCTGTTTATCACCTTGAACAAAGAACATAGCTCCATTCCACTTTCTGGTGCTCCTTTTCCCCTCAAATGTACATTTTTTCTTTCCCAACTTGCTCCTTTTCATTATATATATCTTCATTAGAGTTAACACTAATAACCACATGACAGAGTATATACTAGGTTATTTTGAGATTTCCTCTGCCAACAGAATTAATCCAGAACTCTTCACTTTAGCCTTAAGCAGACTCTTTGGACAAGAGCAAAAAGCAGCCACATTCTTCACCAAAATATCGTAAGACAAGTCACTAGGCCACATACTAAAATTCCTCTACTCTGAAACCTTTTGATCCAGGCCCCACAGTTTAAATCTTCCATGTCCTACTAGCATGGCCCATTAAGCAGTGCTTACAGCATTCTACTGCTTCCCTAACCCAAAGTAAAGAATTCCAAATTCTTCCAAACTAAATCATGGCCAGGCCTATCACAGCAATACCCTAGTCCCTGGTACCAACTTCTGTCTTAGATAGGGTTTCTATTGCTGTGAAAGTACACCATTGCTGGGGATGCTGTGAATGTGTTGCTCTGGTTGACTGATAATTAAAACACTGATTGGCCAGTATCCAGGCAGGAAGTATAGGATAGGCAGGACAAGCAGAGAAGAGAATTCTGGGAAGTAGAAGGCTGAGTGAGGAGACACCAGCCTGCCATCCAGGGAGCAATATGTAAAGGCAACAGGTAAAGCCACAGAATAAGTGGTGACATATAGATTAATAGAAATTGGTTAATTTAAGATATGAAAACTAGATAGCAAGAATCCTGCCATGGCCATACACTTTACAAGTAATATAAGTCTCTGTGTGTTTACTTGGGTCCAAGCAGCCAGCCACAGTGCCATGGGAGCTGAGCTAAACCAGGAAAACTTTAGCTACACACCATGACCATGGTAACTTTTGTACAGGAAAACATTTACTTGGGGCTAGCTTACAGTTTCAGAGGTTTAGTCCATTATCATCATAGTGGGACAATGGTGGCATGCAGGCAGACATGGTGTTGGAGAAGAAACTACATCTTGATCATGCAGGCAACAGGAAGTAAAATCTGATGTAGCATATCATTTTACTTGTAAGTCAAGAAAAGACATCCTTTCTGATTTTTTTAATTTGGGTGCTCATGCTTCTAAACTCTCTTAGGATTGATTTGTTTTGTATGTTTTATTTCTGTCTTCATTTGATTCTAAGAATTGGCTGGTATGTAGAAGAATTCAGTACTTTGGGCTAGAAAAGCCATTAAATGGTGGAAACAGAGCTTAAGAGGTCATTCTACTGGGAAGTTGAAAGAAAGAAAGAATGGTAGTCAGTGGAGGCCCTGACTGATGAGATTTCAGAGGGGGATCAAGGCCTCTGTTGCGACTATACTAAAAGCAATATGTAATATCTTGGCCAAGTACCCGGCTTCAACATGCCCATGTCCTGAGATTCTTACTGGAGTTAACTTTAAAGAAATTAAGCTGATATTTTTGGCAAAGGACATTTCAAGCTAGAAGAGTATTCCTGCTGGTTCTGTAAAAGCAGTTCTAATTGATAAAGAAATTATCTCCGTGGTAGAGAAGTCCCCTGTGATGCACTGAGACAAAAGCAAAGGAATCCCTGGAGCAAAACTCCACCTCTTACAGGTTTTACCTTGTGGTCATTAATTTTATTTAAAGGAAGAAAGTCTAAGCTGACGGAGTTCCCTGCTTCAAAAGCAACTACCTAGCAAAGTGTTTTCCCAGCATCAGCACACAGAAGCTGCTACATAGGTGGCTAAAGAAGGGAACCAGACTGTATCTCAAGATGGTGATAGAATGTAACAGTGCTGTAGGGATCATCAACATGGTACTGGTTTTGAAGACATGAATAATGCAAGATTGGGGAGTAGTCATAGACAGCAGCTGAGGCCAGAGCTGGAGTTTCTACAAAGAGGCCCTGAAAGGCCACTATGTGAAGCTATGAAGGGAAAGCCTCAATTGCATTGAATACCCCAAGAGATATGACTGTCAGGACCATAGGACAACCACTGAGGAGAGCAGCATGTGTGGAGTGAAGCTGGTCTACACCTAAGAGAGAAGCTGCTTATGCTGTGGGTGGTAGAGCTGGAGAAATGGAACTGCTTTTAGAGTCCAGAGGAGTCCATCACCAGCCCTTGATGCTGAACATGGTCCTACAGGATTTCCTACCTGCCCCGCTAGATTTTGAATTTGGTTTGATCTGCTTGTTCCTTATTAAGTGAGTGCATCATATGTTGGAAGTATAACTTGTTTATTTTGTAGATGCTCACAGCTAAGAGACAAGGGCTTTTAAAGTGCTAGAAATTTTAAAAACTGAAGTCATTTAAAGTTGGACTGTATTTTACATGATACCTTAGGGGAAGCGAGCAAAAGATTTTGACTAAAAGTGATGTGTTTGGGTGTTGTGTTTCTGAGGTGGTAGAGGTGTGATGATTATTTTAATTGTCTACTTGATGCAATCTTGAATCACCTGGGAAAGAGAATCCCAATGAGGGATTGTCTAGATTGGGTTGACATGCAGGCACATCTATAATTGTAATCGTGTTCCATTAATTGATGAGGGAGGCCTGAACACTGTGGGTGGCAGCATTCCCTAGGCTTGGGAACCTGAACTATACAAGAGTAGATAAAACGATCTGAGTGCAACCCTACATGTATTAATTCATTGCTCTCCACTTCTCAACTACCGATGCAATGTCATGGGCTGGCCTGCTCCTGCCACCATGCTTTACCCTCCGTGATGGTCTGTATTGCCTTTGTAATTATAAGCTAAAATAAACTCTTTTTCTCTTAAATTGCCTATGGGGGTGGTGTGTTTGTCATAGCAACAAAAAAGTGACTTAAAACAGACAAGGTTCTTCACCTATGGGGAACCTTTCTCCAGAGGTTTCCACTGACTTCAACCAAAGCCACACAGTATAGCTAGGCACCATTTCCTAGCTTCTCCTGTCTGCTTCTCCACAAAGAACTCATCTGTCATAATAGTTAACGTTCAGCTATTATCTATTTTAGGATAAAATCTATTGCTTATTATCTTGTTTTCTTTCACTAAGTGGCACGAATCAGAATTCTAATATATCATCTACATGATTTAGTTGTCTTTTTGTTGTTTTTCCCCTCTTTTTTAGTCACATTACCTTTAAAATGAGATATATTTTAATTTGATGGCTCAGAAACAAAATTATTTAAATTAAAACCATTTCATCTCATTCATACTATTCTTATTATTTGAAATCATGCTCTAATATTGTTAATGTTTTAAAGGCCAATAATAAGATAGGATCCATAAACCCTCCAGAATTATTAGTACATTTATTTGCATATTTTGACCTATCAATGTGGCCACTACTCAGAAGAAATTCAAATGTTTCTTGGTCAGTCCTATTTATTTCAGGGCATATAATTAAATTTCTAGGTTATACAGACATTAAGAAAATACAGATCAATAGATTTAGATTAATAACACTTATCCTGCAGTTAGCAGAAAAAAAAATAACCCTTGAACACTTACATATTATCTCTTAATCTAATAACTAGCCACTTCAAACATTTTATCGCTAAAATTGACCCAAATACATAGAAAACATGAGCCTTATATTAATCAAAAGATATATAGTGAACAAAGTCCCTGTTTGAAACTAGGTAGATAAAGATTTCAATTCTTACCCTGTTTATTCATCTGATTATAGGTAAATAATCTTTCTAAACCTTAGCTATAGCTCTTTCAAAAGTTAAAGAGACATATTTCATTGTATGCTGTTGCTTTTTATCTCATAAACATTTCTAAAATTATGCTCAAGCCACCTACATTTGCTGTCACTTTGGTAACTATTATCTCTGAACTCACTGGCTTGTGGACACCTTTAATCATGAATATGTTGGGAAACATCAAATACATATGTCACAAATTAAAAATTAACTTTTAATTTAAAACATCACATAATTATTGCAGATTTCAGTGATCTAAGTACTCCTAGACATGAGTATTACTGTAATGTTTCTAAACATGGGATTGGGGAAAAGATTAAGCCCATCAGTCCAGCATAACCTATAAAGTGGGGTCCGAATGCTCCTGACCAAGTGGAATATACACTTCATGCCTCACCTCAGGTAATAATCAGTTTAGTCTTAGGAGGTGTAGCTATCTATAAAACTTTGACAGCCTCTCACCACTTAATGGTGACATTTCCACTGGTCAGATTTTCCAGACAAAAGAAAATTACCTCACAAGCAGAAGAAATAAAAATCATGAGAAATATTATATTTTTATTTTATATTATCTTGAGTATAAGATAAATGTCACTCTATCAGAAAATCCTATTGACTGGTTTCCATCGATTACAAGTTACAAATGTCATCTCAATGTCCATTTAAAAGAGAAAAAAAATAATTGATTATAGCTCAATACAATGATTCATGATATTATTTTAGGAAATCAAAAAATAATACCAACAGAGCTTAACAAAATATCAAATATACAAGAAGCAATCAATAAAGGATTTTAATGATTATAATTGCCTTCTCTAAAGTTTCCAACTGAAAACTGCCCCAATATAAAATAAGCAACTGGAAAATAAGACTGGAAAAACTTCCATGCTCATGGTCATATGACTTGACTTTGCACCATGAGAGAGCCAAACACTTCTTAACAATGGTAGCTGAACTGCCTATTTCTTCCTAGATCTGTCTCCTGGTGTGGTAAATCAGAATCTGCATGTACTAGAAGAGGAAACTACAAGTGTTGAACTCTAGATGCTAAATTGTGAGAGTCAAAGGATATGTCTCCCATATATATGTCTTTAGTTTCCTCCCTTAAAGGGAGAGGGGGTGGGATGCAGCTAGGGAGAGAAATTTACACACCCAAGCACGAACTGAAAAGCCCAAGAGAATAACTGGACAGTGTTTAAAGGGGTTGAAGCAAGGGAGCAAAGATCACATGACATCCTTGGTCAGCAAGCATTGTTTCCTGTTCTGCACCCCACAACATTTCACAGTACACCACTTCCCCCATCCCATATGGAAGCAAAAAAGAAATATTAGAGTAAGAAGCAAATTGTTCCCCATTCTGTCTTCTAGTCATACCTCTTTTGAGAACTAATATTAAGAGTTTAATCCACATGTTAGATACTTGTCCCAAAAGACACATCATCTATTTTGACACTACTGTGTGCCCAGAAGGCTGAACTCTGATCAACACCAGTGAGATTCCTTGTCCTCTAGTTTCTATTTGAGTTTCCAAAGGGAAAGATAAAGAACAAATGTGAAAGCAAGAGGAAAAATAAACTATCTCTTTTGGCTTCCTTCCTAACATTCTGAGGTTTGGCAATGGGTTTATTTAAAAAGCCCCAATTCCTTTCCAGTAGCTTTCTTCTGTAGCTGCATGCATTAATACACAGCATGTTGTTGGCATGGCAACAGACACATAGATCAGTTGAAAAGAATAGAGAGCCCAGAAACAAAATAACAACACATCTCCAGCCAAACTATATATATATATATATATATATATATATATATATATAAAGGACCACCTTTTCAGCAAACTGGAGTGAGAAAAACGGATGTCCACATGTACAACATTGAAACTTGATTCTCATTTCTCCATCTGAAAAAACAATCAACTCAAAATGGATCAAAGACATTAATGAAAATCCTGGAACTGTGAAACAGGGTGAAAGCCAAAATATTATTACAGGAAATGATTTAGGAATAGGACTACAAAAAGTACAGGAAACAAAAACAAGAATTGACTAATTGGATATATGTAGATATAGATATATATATGTTATCTCCTAGGAGAAATATTACATATATATAATCCCCCAGGAGAAAATCAACAGGGTGAAGAGACATCCTACAGAATGAACAAAACTCTTTGTCCAAGGTTCCTCTGACAGAGGATTAATACCCAAAATATATAAATTATTCATCAAATCCTAACAAAAGAACAAGAAACCCAAATAAACAGTGAGTAAATGATCTGAACAGATATGTCTTCAATGCAAATAGCCAATAACATATGAAGAAAGCTCAATAACGTCTGCCCCAGAGGAAAGGCAAATAAATACATGATGAGAGTCCCTCTCGTCCCTTTGAATATTACCAAATACACATATTAATAGACGTTGGCAAAGATGCAAGACAAAAAAGTTATTTAAACACTTTGGGAATATCAGTCAGTATATCCAGTATCAAGAACAGTGTGGGCTTTCCTCAAATAGATGAAAATGGAAATACCACATGTTGCAGCTCTCCCACTCTTGGGTATATGTCTGGAGGAAATGAAGTGAACATATAAAGATATACCTACATTTCCACATTTGTTGTGGCACCATCCATTATACTTAAGTTAGGAAATCAGCCTAGATGCCCATCAACAAACTAATATATAGAGAAAGTATTGTATTTATATACACGATGGAGTATTATTCAATCATAAATCAGGGAAATCAATGGGGCTAAAGGTCATTACATTAAAAGAAAGAAGCCAGATTCAGAAAAACAAATATAGTATGATTTTTGTCAAAGGAAGAAAGGAAAGGAAGGAGGAATGAAGGAATGAAGGGAGGTAAGGAGCAAGGGGAAAGGGAAGGCAGAAAGGGGGAAGGCCCTGGGGGAGGAAAAAGGAACTTCAAAGCTGTAATCATTGGTGAAATATACATACCTGACATATATAATGTATAATATATATGATATATATATACATACTCAGACTATATTCATGTGTGTAAATATCACATTAAACAGCATTGATTTGTACTATTTATCATTACAATTTAAAGGAAGTTTCATTGGAATACAACCATGTCCAGAAATAGAGGCTTTGGATCATTGACATTATGTATTAGTTTAGTGTAGTTTGATGTAGAGATTATATACAAGGATATACACATATGTAAAGAAAGATTAACACTGAATTGACCTTCCACTATAGACCTTTATGTCAGCTACCCTTAAAGGTTTCTTCTCTATCCCAAAAAGCAAACTAACAAATGGAACTGATCTCCCATGTGTGGGCCCGTGGATTTTTCCAGATATATTTTAAATGGAAAGTGGTCTACTAAAATTTATTGCGGTCTCTGACATTAGACTGTAAACAGAGCAAACCAAGGGCCTGTTGCCAAATTTCCTTTATATACATCCCAGGCCATAATTCACAAAGACAGATGATGGTGCCATGGCTGGTTCTCACTTGTCTAACACCAGAAGATTTACAGTTGCCCTAATCATAGACAGTGCCATCAATGGGAGGTAGATGGCTCCTGAACTCTGCAGAGGCAAGCTCTCTCTCACACACACACACAGGAGTGGGGGTGACCAATACTAACACTTGCCCTCTTTCCCAAACTACAGAAAGAGATAGAAGGTATGCACAGGCTGCTTTATAGAAAAATTTCTCATGGCACATCTCTGTGAGCTGGATGATTGTGCCTTATCATCATGGTGGGTAATAATGAGGGTAAAAGATCAAAGAAATTTCCCAAGATAGAATAATTTATCGCACTAAGTGGACAGTTGTCTATGTTTATCATGCAGTCCTGCAAAGTTGGGTCTTTCTGAGGAGCAATTACTTCTTTATTTAAAGCAAATAGTGAAAGAAAGATAACTTGACAGTGGGTTTAGATTAAGTACTCACTGCCTCCATTCAAACAAACAGGCTCCCACTATACATCATGTACATTATTCACAAGTTAAGGAATTAGATGATAGAGAGGAAAAGGATCACATACTGAGTGTATACATACCAAATACATCCGAGTTTCACTATATTGCAGAAACTCCAAACCAAGCAAGCATGGTCACATGACTATCTCTGGCTAACTAAATGGACACAGAAAATGGCTTATGCCCTTTCTATGTAAGTAAGAATTAATGAACTTCCTCTTTTTATCTCACACTTCTTACAGTGATCTGGAAGGCTCCTATTCCAGATGGCCCACATACAAAATTCAGAAGAAGTACCTGACCTACATCAGACCTTGTCTGAAAACAATATAAACTCTTCCTGTGCTAATTTATTGAGATGCTCAGGTCAGTTTGTTACTGTAGCATCAATCCAGGCCAGTGGTTCTCAACTTGTGGGTCGCAATTCTTCGGGGGGTCAAATGACCCTATGACAGGAGTCTCCTAAGACCGTAGGAAAACACAGGTATTTACATTACAATTCCTAGTAGCAGCAAAATTACAGTTATGAAGCAGCAACAAAAATAATGTTATGGTTGGGGGTCACCACAACATGATGAACTGTATTAAAGGGTCACAACATTAGGAAGGTTGAGAAACCTGACAAAGAATAATATCCTGACTCTCTACTGACTAACAGGTTGGGTAAACAGTTTTACAGTCTGTACATGGGAAATAACCTGGTAACTGTGAATCCAAACAGGTTATAAACGCATATATTTGACTACCAAAACCTGTTATTATTGTATATCTGAAGTCATAAAAAATTTAAGAGAAAAACACTGTAAAAACTTCCGATATACCTAAAACAAAAGCATTATCTTTTATATGCAAAAAAATTTCAAAAGCCAATAAAAGTTACAAATAGGAAAACTATGAAAATAAAGATGGGAAAGATGTAGTTGTTGGTAATTGCATCTTACTGGTAATGAGAGAAAGCAAAATCCACTAGTTAAGAGCTTATCCTTATGGAAAACATCTGGGAATAAGAAACTTAAGCCTTCATGGACTTGGGCCTGGGTCTTATGTTCTTCAAGGGTTAGTGTGCTGTTTCCACTCACAAAAGTTCTATGTGACCCAGTGGGGTAAACCATCATGTTCATTCTCCATGCATTTTGTGGTAAGAATTTTCCAAACTATGCTTAAATTTATTTGGCCACCTCTTCTTCATGAGCATTGCACATCCCCAGTGTTAGCTGATGATTAAGCAGAAGCGAGGAACACAGCATGCAACTACTGTCTTCCTTTTATACAACCAAGCACCGACGACTCTTGTCCTCATAAAAAATATTATACATGTCTCTCTCCCCCATAGAACCAGCTGCAATACCATCTAGAGTTTCAGCATCCATCTCAGGATCAAGGACATTAGGTCCACTTGAAGTAGTCTGGCAGCTGTGAGTCGAGTCCTATTTCCCATGCTCAGCACTTGTCTATAGCAATTGCAAAGAGGATAGATATCCTGAAGGATGAAACAAATGGACACCTAAAAACTTCTGGTGCAGAAAAGAGCATCATTAGGAAACCTCATTAATCCTACCCACTGGTGGAAAGGGTGAGAAAAACCCTCAGTCCTAGCCATAGAGTACTTGCTTAGCCAGCTAGAAACTCCTGGTTCATCCCTCTCAGAGTTTTTGGATGCTGTGCTCTCCAAGGCCTTTGACTCAGGCTTCAAGGTACACTTGGGAACCCCTTCTAGGGGCTACATAGTGTCTAACATATGCTGATACTCAATCCTGAGACCACAGATTGTTTTAGAAAGTAAGAAAGTAGAAGAATAGATTTGTGTCTTTGTGGGTGTCTGTGAGTCAGTATGTGTGTTTGTGTATCTGTGTATCTGTATGTGTGTCTGTGTCTCTACCTGGCAAGACAATTCTTTCTGAAATGTCTTAGGCTTCTTAATACTTTTCCTTGAGTTCATTCCCTGTGTTGTAGCCACACAAAGACCTAGGGACATGGCTTTAATATCTGAGAACTTCGTATTTTCTTTTTCAGGCACAGTGCTTTGCCACAGTATGAAAATTCACCGTTAACTCTTAGTTTTAAAGCAGGTTTTGATGGGAGCTTTGTGATAACTGCAGCCGCCAAAAGCAGGAGAGTTAGAGCTGAAAGTGATCAAATTATTCAAGTAAAATAAAGGGATTGATTTGAATGATTTCCAAAGTGAAACACAGAGTGGGGGGAAGAGAGAGAGAGGAAAGAGAGAGAGAGAAAGAGAAAACTAGAGAGAGACTCCCAACTTAAAACAAATATATGGATACAGTTATAACTCAAATATTATGGAAGAATTTGTTGGAAATTTTAAGGTTTCTTCAATTCAAAACTATCAACACCACCCCACAGTCAGCTACCATACTATGTGTTATTTCAAAACTACTGTCTAAACATAGAGGTACAGACATATACACTTCCTTTCCACCAATTGTGATAAAATATGTCCACATTCTAGAGCTTGCTCCAACATCATTTAATTTCTTGTATGTGGCATCGGCTAATAATGGTATTATTATTCACTAAAAATGAACAAGAATATAATTGTGCTCTATGTGTCACAATTGTTTTTCTGATAATGGTTTTGTGATAATTGGCTATAGGCAATGAGTTTGATTTTAAAATCACAAAACGAAACCCTTAAGAAAGAGCCCCTTGGTGACATCACCTTGACCAGAATTTACTCATCTGCCTCCTGATAGACAAAAGTGTCTAAGTCATCAGACACTGGAACAAGAGACAGAGTGAAGCAAAAGATCACAGCATGGTATGAAACTGAGCAGACTTGTAATGAAGAGCTGAACACTCAAGCTAGTGCTGTCAGCTTAGAAAAGACATGAATTGGGGTCCTATCGATTGGAGACATGATCAGGTTAATTCTAAGGAGATGGGACTTCATGTGGATCTGACCATCCACAAGGACCATGTAGGTACTCAAAGTTGTCCTGCTCAGTCCTTTCCCTTCAGTGATCCCACCTTATCAACCACAGAAAGTTTGGCTTCTGGAATAAGATATCTATGTCTTGTGCATTTTCTCCTAATTTGAAACACTTAGTTTTGTTTTTGTCTCCTTCATCTTGCTCTGAAGTCCTGCTATGCATCCCTAATCCATCCCATCAAGAATCATAAATCATAATGGTTGTCTTTAACTGGAACAAAATTAAATGTTGCATATATCTGGAAATAGTTAGCTTATTTGATTCATGTTGAGAGAAAACATAATTTTTCTTTGTAATTAAGTCACAAACAAACTGTCTTTCAAAGAAATACTTGGACATCTGCACAGGATAGGATTGGCATAATCTAGATGCTGCCTTGACAGAGGCTTGGAGATAAGACATGAATAACAAATACAAAAAAAAAACAGAAAATTAACACATTTGTTCAGAGTT
Source organism: Peromyscus attwateri (assembly GCA_902168425.1). Classification (NCBI taxonomy): domain Eukaryota; kingdom Metazoa; phylum Chordata; class Mammalia; order Rodentia; family Cricetidae; genus Peromyscus; species Peromyscus attwateri. The sequence goes on along the minus strand of CABHPP010129197.1, from coordinate 637 downwards.
TGAGAAACACTCTCACACTCTGGAGCCCTCAAGCTTGCGGGCTGCCAAAATCACTTCTGTCGATCCCTCCTTTATTGACATAGAAATAAAATGGAGATATAAGCAATTTCCTCTAAGATAACCCACAAGCTGACAGAGCTAGCAACAAGAGATTCTAGGAAATGGGGAAACGCTGTGATGTTGCATAACCTTTTAACACTATATACGATGTACCACAGCAGCATACTAAAGCATAAGCAACATTTCTCTTTTAAGGTAATTTGTTTCATGAGCCTTGAGGGAAGCTATGCCTGATACTGGAGAATTTTATCAGACTTTGACAACATAAAAGCACAAAGGTCACCAGTTATAAAATAGGTTATTCTCCAATAATAAGTGTAATTCTAAAATTGTGCAAAAAAATCAAATAATGGTGTATTTTAGGTAAAAATGTAACTCAAATTTAATTGTTAATCAACTCATGGTTCAGTGCCAAATGATCAGCCCTGGAAACATACATATAGGTTATACTTAGTAATATATATTATATACAAATGTGTGTGTACGTATGTGCAATAACAAGCAGAGGCCATGAGTTTGAAGGAGAGCAGAGAAGAGGAGAGAGAGAGAGAGAGAGAGAGAGAGAGAGAGAGAGAGA